>JBAKBP010026337.1:0-31851 GCA_037953745.1 Lithodes maja | reverse complement strand
GGTAGCCTCCTCTGTGGTGGAGGGGTGAGAAATTTCCACCACCGCTTTTCTCCGGCGAGACGTAGAAGTCGGCTAAAGGGGATCGGGGGCGGGGGGCCTGGTATCCTTCTCCCCTTAAATAAATCTACCAAAAAAACGAGACAGAGATAGGGGCGAGGGAACGCGTTCGTGGTCCCGGACCCTAAGAATAGGAGCTTTGAATGTGCGTGGATGTAGTACGAATGAGAAGCGAGAGGATATTGGAAGGTTATTTGAAAGAAGGATGTATGATGTCCTTGCACTGAATGAAACAAAGATGAAAGGAGAGGGAGAAGTGGATTTTGGAAACGTGATAGGTAGAAAGTCTGGAGTAGACGAGGGAGTCAGGGGGAAAGAAGGAGTGGCTATTATTGTGAAGGAGGAGTTGAGAGAGTTTATAAAAGAGTGGAAAGAGGTGTCATCAAGGCTAATGTGGGTGAGAATGCAGTTTAAGGGTGAAAGGTGGGTTTTTGTAAGTGCGTATGGACCAGGAAGTGAAAGAGAGTTAGACGAGGTAGAGGGTTTCTGGGAGGATTTGAGAGATTGTCTACAAGGGTTTGATGAAAATGAAAATGTTATAGTTTTAGGGGACCTAAATGCTAGGGTAGGAAATGAGCCTGTTGAGGGAGTCATCGGTAGTTTTGGTGTGGATGGTGTAAACGAGAGTGGAGAAAGACTGAAAAATGTATGTGAAGAGTGTAGATTGAGTGTAGGTAATACGTTCTTCAAAAAAAGGCGTATACACAAGTACACCTGGCATAGACTTGTGAGGGGAGAGATTGTAGAGAGGGCATTGATGGATTATGTGCTGGTGACAAGGGAAAGATTGTGTAGACTGCTGGATGTGAATGTGATGAGAGGTGAGGCGGAGGGTATGTCAGATCATTACCTGGTGGAGGGAAAGCTAAGAGTTAAGAGTTACAGGAGAATAAGAGACAAGCGTGAAGTAAGAGAGGTAATAAAAGTTAGTGAGTTAGAGAAGAGTGAAAAAGAGAGGGAGTACAAGGAAAGACTAAATGAAAAGTGGATGGAAGTGAGAGAGATGGAAGAGAGAGAAGTAGAGGTTGAATGGCAACAGTTTAAGGAAGGAGTGAAAGCAAGTGCAGAGGTAGTATGCGGCAAAAGGAAAGTAGGAGGCAGAGGTATCAGGAAGGGAAGCGAGTGGTGGAATGATACGGTGAGAAAGGCAGTTGAGGAGAAGAGACAGTGTTTTGAGAGGGTTTTACAGGATGGTAGTGTTGAGGTATGGGAGAGGTACAAGGAGAAAAGGAGAGAGGCAAAACGGAAAATTAGAGAAGCGAAAAAAGATGCAAACGAAAGGTGGGGCCAAAGCTGAGTGAGAATTTTGAAGAACGAAAGAAGATGTTCTGGAAGGAGGTAAATAAAGTAAGGAAAGGAGGACAAAAGAGGGAAGAGTCAGTGAAAGATGAAAATGGAGAATTACTAGTGGAACCAGTTAAAGTGAGGAAAAGATATGCTGAGTATTTTGAATCTTTGTTAAATACAAGAGATGGAAGAGAAGCAGTGATTGAAGCAGAGGTGGATGGAGATAGGTTACCCAGGCCACCCAGGTGGCAGGGAATGAATGAAAGGATTGAGGAAAATGAGGTGAAAGAAGCAGTGAAACAAATGAGAGCGGGAAAAGCAGAAGGTTTGGATGGTATTGCTGTGGAGTGTATAAAGAAGGGTGGAGATGTGATAATAGATTGGTTGGTGAGACTTTTCAATGTGTGCTTTGTTGTGTCAATGGTACCAATAGACTGGAAGAGTGCATGTATTGTGCCGTTGTACAAGGGGAAGGGATCGGCAGGAGTGTTCAAGTTATAGAGGTATTAGTTTATTGTCAGTGGTTGGAAAGCTGTATGGCAGGGTGTTGATAGAGAGGATAATAAAGTGTACGAAGTTGCAATAGAGAAGAACAGTGCGGTTTTAGGAGGGAAGAGGGTGCGGTGGATCAGATGTTTGCAGTAAGACAGTTATGCGAGAAGTATTTAGAGAAGCATAAGGAGATATTTTGGGCTTTTATGGACTTGGAAAAAGCGTATGATCGTGTGGACCGTGAAGCAATGTGGGAAGGTGTTAAGGATTTATGAAATAGGAGGAAATTTGTTAGAAGCAGTTAAGAGTTTTTATGAAGGGAGCAGAGCATGTGTGAGAGTAGGAAATGGTGAATTGAGTGAATGGTTTGAGGTAAAGGTAGGTTTGCGACAGGGTTGTGTAATGTCACCATGGCTGTTTAATATGTTTATGGATGGTGTGGTGAGGGAGGTGAAAAGGAGAACTATGGGAAGAGGATTGGGTTTAGTAGGAAAGAATGGTAGAGATTGGGAGTTGAATCAGTTGCTGTTCGCTGATGACACAGCATTGGTGGCGGATTCTGATGAGAAACTGCAGCGGGTAGTCAAAGAGTTTGGTGTGGTTTGTGGAAGGAGGAAACTGAAGGTGAACGTCAATAAAAGTAAAGTAATGGTGTGTAATAGGGGAGAGCATAGGGTGAATCTAGATGTGAGGCTGGATGGGGAAATATTGGAACAAGTAGAGTGTTTTAATATCTAGGAGGAACGATAAGCAGGAGTGGAGGTATGGAAGTGGAGGTAAAACAGAGAGTGTGTGAAGGAAGGAAGGTTTTCGGAGCAATGGGAAGTATGTGGAAGACGAGAAATCTCGGAGTGAAAGTAAAAAGTGCACTGTATCAAGGAATTGTTGTGCCAACAGTGATGTATGGGGCTGAGACATGGGCTCTGAAGAAAAAGGAGAAAAGAGGGCTGGGATGTGATGGAGATGAGCTGCTGAGGAGTATGTGTGAGTTACTCGTAGAGACAGATTGAGGAATGAAGAGATACGTAGGAGAGTGGGCAGCAGGAACATTTGTCAGCCAGGAGTGGACAGAAGGGTGCTGAGCTGGTATGATCATGTTGAACGAATGGGAGATGAAAGGCTTACAAAGAGAATATGAGAGTCAGGTACAAGGGGAGATAGAAGGGCAGGAAGACCCCCATTGAGATGGAGAGACTGTGTAAGAAAGGCTTTGGATGATAGAGGAATGACTATAGATCAGGCAGAGGAAGTGGAGGTGGACAGGAGTGAATGGAGAATGCTTGTGAATAGTTGAGTGAACACGTGGTCATTTGGAGTAAGGGGTCGGGCGCAAGTTCGACTAGATAATAGTCCATCAGGCGCCTGGCCCGGGGGGACGATTAATATGAAGGGTGTGCCTGGAAGTGTGGTGGGAGGGCTTGTGGCTTTGGCTCCGCTGCATGTCTGCCTGCCGAGATCGGAACCTCTCCGGGTGGTCAGGGGCTGGGGGAGTGCTGGAGCGACCTTGGTAACCCTGGTCTCTGGGTCTTCTCCTGGGTGACCTGGATGTGTGTGAGTTTGTGCTTTTTATCTGTGTTTATTTTTTGTTTTATGTTGTTTTTGTGTTTTCCCTGTTCTTGCTCTGTCTTGAGTCGGCTACCCCCAAAATGGGGATTGGGCCAGAGCATATAGATAGATAGTTTTCAGATTTTAAGACATTCACCCCATTAGTTTGTATATTTTATAACCTTACGTCCCATTTCTATATTACAGTAATATCAAGACCTTTCGTACCTTTTAGGTGTTCATTTTTTCGTGGCGAGCGATATCGAGCATGTAATTCAAGAGGAATCGGCCTTTGGCCGGAACATTTTTCTGCTGAAAAATGTACAAATTTATCTTGAAGGATTTTTTTTTTTTTTTTTTTTTAAGCTTGATGAAGGTTTAGGGAGGAAACTAAAAAATAAATGAATATATAAATAGACCCCCCAAAATAACCACTGTCCCCTTCACTATATTCCTTGTATTACACTGGTGGTGAAGAGCACGGGAAGGAGTACAACCTTGGAGTCTCACACTTTCCCAACTCACCAGTACCAGAGACATTCATAGACACATTACTCACATGTCACATCAAAAACATGGTGGTATGGGGGGCATCTGAAGCGGCTATCACAAATGTATTCACCATCAAACCCGGTACAAATTTTACTACTAGCTTCTAATTTCACCTCTAGGCCCATAGTTGATATAACTTACAACAATTAGTCAAATTTAGTTATTAATTATTAGTTATTACCTTTAACTCCCCCCCCAAAAAAAAAAAAAAAAATGGGGATTGGGCCTGAATATATAGATTTTTAACTGTCTTGATAGTGTAATACTTAGTGCGCAGAATTTTGGTGTGAGTATAATAGGTTAGAGTCCTTGGAGTACCACATGTATTCATTAGTTTCATTGATTTCATTAATTAGGTTTATTTGTAAGTTAATTGGCGAGTTGGTGAAAAATTATTAATTCAATTCAAATCTGCTCACATACGATAACCAAAGCATCAGAAAACTACTGTATATTAAATTATCCTATAATTTCAATTATATCTTTATTGTACTCAAATTTCCACCAAATTATTTTATTTGACTATCCAAATTGACTAATTCCTTGAACGTGACGATAGTGCATTGTTATATGTGCGATTAGTTTGCTTTGGAAACAGATTAACTTGCTCATATAGTAATGTACACCCAATGTGGTGGATTGTGTTCTTTTAATTATAAAGAATTATTATTTTACTTAAGCGTTGTTTCCACATAGCGATTTTGATTAGTTGTTTTGTCTTTTTTACTGTTCGTCAAAGTTTTGGTTTGTTATTTTGCAAGTTTTACATTAGAATACTCTGCTTACCAAAGTATAATACACTAGCAGGGGTACCTGGCGTTGCCCGGGTAATCACCATAATCACCATCACTACTACCACCACAATCACCATCAACAATCACTACTACCACAATCATCACAATACTACTACTACTACCTACCATAATCACCGGCCTCGACCTCCCTGTGCCTCAGTAAACGGCGACCTCGATTTCCGCTAAATGACCTCCGATTTTGGATCTGACCTCATCCGTACCCCCATTTTGGGGGGCTGCGAACAACTTTCGTTCCATACACCTTTTCGATCGGAGGCCTCCTTCTGCCCCAAACGGCCCTTTTTCCGATTTTGCGCCCATTTTCTCCGTCCCTTTCACCCTGGGGATTTTTTTTTCTCACTAAAACCTGCCTAGGGACCCCTTTACTATGCATACCAAGTATGAACGCTCTAGCTTAAAAACTGCGGCCGCCTATAAAGAACAGACAGACAGACAGACAGACAACCGTAAATATTATATAGATTACTACCAGTTTTTATTATGACAGTTGAGTAATTGTATCTTGGAATGTTGTTTTGGAGTACCGATAACCTTGTAACATAATAAGCATTTTTATTTTATTTTTTTTTGCTAGGTAGGCCTACAACCAGATAATTTTATCAAACTTAGGAAATATGTCTCACAGTCGAAGGGTTGGTCACCGGCTTTTTTTTCTCGCTCTCCTTTCCTCTCTTTCCCTGGCTTGTATCCATTCGGCCCCATTCAGCCAACTGTTTTAAGAAGTTTATTCCCATCCAGGTGTCGATTTCTTCCTGGCGAGCGATAGCAAGCCAGCATTGTATGGAGAAATCCGGCTTCGCCGGAGAAATTTTTCTATCAAAAAATTTACAAATTTAGCTTGCTGTAAAAAAAAATATATATATATGCTGGCTCGCTACCGCTCGCCAGGAAAATATTGACACCTGGATGGGGGGTAAACGTCTTAAAACAGTAGGCTGAATGGGGCCGAATGGATACAAGCCAAAGAGAGAGGGAGATAAAGATAAAAAAAAGCGAGGTGGGCTCCCTTAACTCTAAGATTCCTTTACAGTAGATCCTTCCTAAGTAGAATATAATTACCAGACTGTAGAAACATCTGGAATAATATAATACAATTTTCTTCGCAATCATTCTTTACACCATTTCTAGTTTCAGTTCAAATTATTTAAATTTAAAGAAAGTTCAGTATTTTATGTACCAGGACACTGTACTGTAAACAATAAATTCAAATAACATACTATTCTTTAGCTTAAAAATATTATATACTGGATATATCTTTTCTTGGCATATTCGTGTCATACCAACTATATCAAAATTGTCACTTAATAATAATAATAATAATAATATGCTGGTATTTTATGTGTTCGAGCGCCAATTCTCCAAATGGATTCACGAGCGCTCACATTAACTTAAATTTTTCCATTTAAAAACAAAACAAAAACATTATTTCATGAATAGATTTGTAATATGGAATATACTTAGTTTTCTGTTATCATACCTGTGTTATTAAGTATATAAGGTGCACCTATTTACACTGCCTCACATCCCCCATAGTAGTAGCTTCACTATTAAATATACTTTAAATTGGGTTCCTCATCCTTATTAACTTTTCATTGTTTATTCTATTATGCAATCACTATTTATTCTAATCATATTTTGTTCAATATCTTTATTAGCTTTCACAGTTTCTTCATCAACTATCATTTTCATTCAGATTACCAACTACGGAATCTATGTTATTTCGCTACCCTCTGCTTTCATTGTCGCTTAACCTTCACATTACTTCTTGTTTTATAATTATAGATTTATAATAATACTCATACTCATTTGAACCTTATCATTTGTTTTGTTGGCAAATTCCTTGGCCATTCTCTTCACTTCATTTGTTCCATATTCTCGCCTTCTGTTCTTTTTCAATTGTTCCAAATTCACTTCCTCATGTAGTGATGTACAGTCGCGCTAATAAGTCATGTCCCAGCTGTCATTATGTTTGGTTTGCTCTGTGCTGTATTAATGTCTGTCAGATGTTGAATAGGGTGGGTAAGTGTAGGAACATGTTTGTGTATTTCACTCGATATGAACAAATGAAGCTTAGATATTGCTGATACCAATTATTTATCAAAACATACTTGGTGCAGAGACATGACTTATTAGCGCGACTGTACATTCAATATGCTGGTTTTGTGTTTTGTGGTTTTGTATTTTGCTAAATCGTTAGTTCACACCTAGGGATTTGGAGTAGTTCTTTTGTCGGTATATTAGCCACTTGCGAGTTTCGGGCTATAAGGAAGTTGGATCCATAAACATCAATATTAAACAGAAATACAATAATAATGTAGGTTTCTAATGGATAAAAAGTATGTTGAATTAGGTTTCATGCATTTATATAAGCACTACAACCGCAATTTTGGTGATAATTCTGTTAATTAGCGATGTCTACAGCTCCAACTTCCTTATAGACCGAAACTCGCAAGTAGCCAATTGTGTCGTCCCTATTTTGGTTTGTGTGTTTTGCAAATTTACCATTATAATAATACAGTACTTGATCAGTACACAGTACTGTATTTGGTTATGGGATGTTCAAGGTCATAAGGAAAAGGTAGACGGTGAATTTTCGAAGTAGCGACTTTGGTGTTAATTAACGGTGAAGCACAAGCCAACTAAAGTGTGTTCAAACTAACCTGGCAGAAATTGGTAACACTGCCTTTCATTACATTTGTATAGCCAATATTAACCCAGGGACTGGGACGATCCTTCTGGAAGCACAGTACTTAAGGAGAGATGGTTCACTTTTTGGACAATGTTTGCATGTATTCATTATTTTCTAGTTTCTTCCCTAGACCTCCATCAAATTTAAAAAAAAAGATCCATTAGATCCCTCTTCTAGATTAATTTGTAAATTTTTCGGTAGAAAAATTTCCCAGCCGAAGGCCGGTTCTTCCAACATTACAGGCTCACTATCGTTCGCCAGGGAAAAAAAAAAGACACCTAAATAGCACGAAAGGTCTAAATATTGACGAAGAAATTGGGCGAAAGGTCTTAAAATCAACTAAATAATGGGGCAAACATCTTAACATCTGAAATCTAATGGGGCTAAAAATGAGGGAGAAAGGCTTGCTATAGGATATTCTTATTTAAGATCGGGTTTTCATCAACGTAACCCAATCGTAAATCGAGGGAGACCTGTACTGCCGAGGAAGCATAGAAACACAGCGTCACCGATTTCTGCCCACCCCGCTTTTTTCTCTTTCTCTCCCTCTCTCTTTGACTTATATCCATTCGGCCCCATTCAGCCTACTGTTTTAAGACGTTTACCCCCACCCAGGTGTCAATATTTTCCTGGCGAGCGGGAGCGAGCCAGCATATATATATTTTTGTTTCAACAGCAAGCTAAATTTGTAAGTTTTTCGATAGAAAAATTTCTCCATACAATGCTGGCTCGCTATCGCTCGCCAGGAAGAAATCGACACCTGGGTGGGGATAAGCATCTTAAAACAGTTGGCTGAATGGGGCCGAATGGATACAAGCCAAAGAGAGGGAGAGAAAGAGAAAAAACGAGCGATAACGGGCCTACATTTTAGGAATAATTTTGTACCAAGAAATGTACAAATTTATCTTGAAGGGGGATCTTAGGGCTGTATTTTTAAGCTAGATGGAGGTCTAGGAAGGAAACTAAGAATCCCACCATAAAAATGTCTGTTACGGTCCACAAACATTGCCTTCATCCCTTAGTAATATTGCACAAATTAACAAGATGCAATGCGAGTTAATAATTATGTAGTCTACAGACATCTTGCATTCAATACATAAATTTAAAGTGAAATCATTAATACTTGCACTTTGGTAACCCAGAAGCTCAAATCAAATCACACACTCAAGAGTTCTTTTTAGCTATTCTTTGTGTTGAAATTGTAGTTAATGTTTTGTTGTTGAGTGTCAAATAAATGATGTATGAAATGGCTAGATTAACCAGCAACATATTATGTGTAGGCCTACCAGTATTGTAGTAAACAATGACTAATATATAATTATTATTTCCTATGCCACCCCCAGTTATGGGTTATGTGCCTGTGTATATACACATCCCACTGAATTAATTATGCTTGTGTTAAGAAACAGATTGGCTTAAAAGTGCTGTTTTTTTATCCAAAGGTTATCCAATTACAACACAAAATTTCTGAATAACTATAAAAACATATTAAACAAGTCATAGGCACATATTTGGTAAGTTCATTAACGCAACAAAAGTTAAATTTATCCTAATGACGACACTGCATAACCAAAGGATTTAGCTCTTACTCTATGACCAAGCTGATTTTCATAGGTACCGGTTCACTGCCTAACCACAGAGCGATTAAACCACTTTCAAACACTTGTCACGAAACTCTTGGCTCCGGATCCAAAGCTTGACCATCAAGACTGAATGATTTCCGCATCAAAATAAAATGTCAGAATTTCAACCTCTCTTCACTCAGCTATATTATAAAATAAAAAATAAAAACACCATTGCTTTCACTTTTTACCACTTATGATGAGCTTCTCGATAATGGATCCCAATGCTTGACGACAGAAGTGAATCATTGGGGCTGCACTCCGCACACAATAATAATGTCAGAAGTTCAGACCACTTATCACTCCGTTGTACGAGATAAAACAAAACATACCACTAACTTTATACACTTCTGATGAATCTCTCTATAATGGATCCCAGTGCTTGACGACCGATACAATTTTCAGAACTGTTTTCCATAACAAAGTACAGTAGAATGTCAGGAGTTCAAATCTCATTTCACTAAGTTGCTAAAAGCATTATTTCCACATAGTGATTTTGATAAGTTCTTTTGTATTTATATTGTGTCGTCCCTGTTTTAATTTGTATATTTTGCAAGAATTACATTAGAATTATATATACCAAACAAAACGTCAGATCTTCATATTTTCCATCCATGACAATAGATGCAACCTTTCCCAGTCTGCCACACCAAAATATAATGTTTGAAGTTAAGCTTTCTCCTCACTTAGCGCCTCGGGATAAAGGGGAATCCAAGGGGTCGTAGAAGTCAACATATAAGTAGAATGACTATGCTGACCCGATGAAGCATTTTAGACAGTACTCTAGAGGTCAATCAGTGGACTACCTTAATTCTGTAATAGGCTACTTGGGACAGTAAGATTTTACACCTTCGATTTCCTTTCCATTGTGCCGTTCCTGTTTCGGTTTGTTTTTCTTGCAAGTTTAACATTTTAAATATAATAGAAAATCAAATAATGTGTAGATTCTTTAAGGTGGCTGAATTATGGTAAGACTAATTCAGAGGGTGCCAGATCTGTGCGGGGAAATAAAAATACCTACAATAAGTGACTCTCTCTGAAACTTTTGATAACAGAGTCTTAAAAAGTGAGACCACAATAAAGGAATATTTTTTTGTTTTACAAGCTTACTACAGTTCACATTTCTGTCGGCCAAATTCCAATTCCCCCCCCCCCCCCCCCCCCCCCCCCCCCGAGACAAAATCCTGGAGTTCCGCGACCATGTTTTCAGATACATTTAACTGAAAGGGATACAGTATCACACCAGAGCTTTAATTGCCAATTTTCGAATATCACATTTTTTTCCGACAACATATTTGGAAACTTTCGCACTGGTATAGAACACTAGACTGAAGATAGGTTAACTTCAAGTGACAGAATTATATATAAAGGTGATCTCATAAATCCACCACCAATTTTGACCATAAAAGGCGAGAGAACGGAGCTTGCGTGACACTGATTTAAATTCTTTCACCTACGAGTGAGGGAATGCTATTAAATTATACATTAATTATAATATAAAAAGGAAGAAGGCAATTAACTATGGCTTTTCCAAATGATTGCATAGATCATTCAACATGCCTACTGAAGCTTTCCCCATACAGCAGCCCTGTACTTTATATGAAGCTTAAGCATACATACATACAGGTTTATATGAAGCTTAAGCATACATACATACAGGTTTATATGAAGCTTAAGCATACATACATACAGGTTTATATGAAGCTTAAGCATACATACATACAGGTTTATATGAAGCTTAAGCATACATACATACAGGTTTATATGAAGCTTAAGCATACATACATACAGGTTTATATGAAGCTTAAGCATACATACATACAGGTTTATATGAAGCTTAAGCATACATACATACAGGTTTATATGAAGCTTAAGCATACATACATACAGGTTTATATGAAGCTTAAGCATACATACATACAGGTTTATATGAAGCTTAAGCATACATACATACAGGTTTATATGAAGCTTAAGCATACATACATACAGGTTTATATGAAGCTTAAGCATACATACATACAGGTTTATATGAAGCTTAAGCATACATACATACAGGTTTATATGAAGCTTAAGCATACATACATACAGGTTTAAAGACCGCAACTGTCCACAGTGAATGTGGCTTCCATGGTACAATCACAGTACTGCACACAGTGCATAGCAATCATAACACGGTGGCTACAGTCTTTACTGCAGCACAGTACAACAAAGTCTTGCCACAACAACACCCCATCGTGTTATCACTGTGGCTGATGTTGGTATAGCGCTAACAGTGTCTCAGCAAAACTCAATAAAGTCCCCCTGAAGCACTTGCACCTAGCAAAATCGTCATAAGAAACTTTAAGCTTCATATAAGATGTCTCACAAAGAAATTACAAATCCATCCCATCTACATATATTCCCTTCAATTTGCCGTGACCTCTTTGGTTTAAGAATACCCACAAACTTATACTTTAGAGAATTAATAACTTTGGGGAACAATTATTGCAAAGAAAATCTTTAATGGTCAATAAAATGTTTATCCGAAAAGCTTTCTCAATAAAAATGCTTGGTGGAAGAGCTTGGACTTTTGGATTTGGATTTGGATTTGTTGCATTTATCTTGTGTCGTCCGTGTTTTGGTTTGTTTATTTTGCAAGTTTTAAATTATAATTTCTAAAAAGAAGGCTTCACATCAGGGAGAATCCTTTATTATGCTGAACCCTAAACCCTTCCACACCTAGCCTCATCACCCAAAACTCTTCCATCCCATAATGTAGAGAGCCCAGGCAGAATTCTCAAATCTACCATGACTTACTCTAGAATCTAAAGCAGGTTTTTCGTTCAGCTCAATTATATAATTCCCACCCAGAACAAGGAGCAGCGCGCTCCTCGGTGCCAGTAGAAGACTGGTGAACATAACCTTAGGTGACCAAAACCAAAACCTTATGCCTTTTTACATCATCTCAGAATTCTTTACAACCTTCACAGACCTATGTTCAGCTCAATTATAGTGATCCTTCTACATCAAGTCTCAGAATTCTTACAGAACTCTTGAACTATTCTAAATCTACAGTAGCTCCAGGACAAAGAATATTTCCAGATCTAAACTGAACCACAAACCCTGAACCATTCCATACCCACTACAGGTTTCCCTCACTATCCGATGCCTCTATTCACGATATTATTAGAGGTTTTTAGGTGTTTGGGTTTGGGTTTTGGCTGGTCCGAGAATGCATCCCCATTTACCTCATTAATTTTAGGGTTAGCTATACGATTTCTCTATTTAAGATCGGGTTTGCAAGGAATGTAACCCAATCGTAAATCAAGGGAGACCTGTAACAAATTGATGAACCCCCACAACTCAGATGTTTAACATTTTCTAGGTACAGTATCTTTGGCTCTGTTGCTGCAAATTTGTAAGCTTTTACTCATAGCCCCAGAATGGCAGAACTCAGAATAAAACCAGAACCATTCCATACCTTGCCACATAACCCCAAGTTGAATTATAATGTAAATCTTGCAAAATACCAAATACTCCTTATTTAGTGATTTTGATAAGTTCTTTTGCCATTATATTGTTCCGTCCCAATTATTGGTTTGTCTATTTTGCAAGTTTAACATTATAATTAACCCTAGAACCACAAACTCTTCAATACCTGACTCAAGAACTATATGCCAAATCCTGTACCTTTTCTTACCTGACCTCGAGGCCCCGAACTCTTCCACACCCATAAGCTAAGGCTGAACCCTCGCCGCAGACTTAGGCATTAAACCTGTGCTCGGTGCCGTCAGCCATCATGAGGATCACAGATTTGTTGGAGACCCAGACCAGCTTAGGGAGTCGCTGTGGGTTGAGTCGCACTATATCTGGCACCGGCATCGTGGAGAAGGTCTTGGTGCACTTGGTTTGTGAGGCACCCAAACCAAACATACCCGAAGAGGTCTGTGGAATATAATAATGTTAGTTGCTGGCTTGGGTAACGAACAGTTGCCAAGATATATTCCTGGTAAAATGATTTTAGAATATTGATTGTAATTGACATCGATAATAATGTGCTAATGCACAGCTTTAACCCCTTCGGTGCGGGCATATTTCCGCTATATTAGGGCTCATTCAGGCACTCCTGATTGATTGATTAAGCAAGTGTCTGAATGAAATTAAATGTATTCAGCCAAAAACTAGAAGAAATAGCTTCAAAATGACACCAAAACGAGCTTTGTAGCTCGCGGGCTTCACCCACAGCGCTACCATAAACATTTGCTATAATTAGCAATTATCGCTAATATCGCGCTACATTTGCATTAGGAAGCGCTGTTTATCTCGCGAGAGCATGGCTCAGAGTCCTCAGTACCGCGGCCGGCTGGCTGGAGGAAGGACGTGTGGCCTGTCGCGCTCCCGCTCCCTCGCACTCTATTCTACAGGCTTTAAAAGGCTTTAAGAGCCTGTAAATTGCCTTATATTGTCAGGACGTTCCAAAACGTCTCCCACAGCCAATGGGTTAATGAGCATGTAGTAAATATTTATAGTCTTATTAATTCCAAAACCTTGCATATACTAAGAACCTGGCCACAGTAATGGGCAAACCCAGATGATCTCAATGGCCAGTTCTTGATGGTAAAGTAGAGAAAACCACAAGGTAAACCACAGTGTAAGTACAAACCACAAGGTAAACCACAGTGTAAGTACAAACCACAAGGTAAACCACAGTGTAAGTACAAACCAATACTTTTCAGATAATAAGACATTCGACCCATTACAGTAGTTTGGTGATTTTAAGACCTTTCGTCCCATTTCTTTGTCAATATTTAGGTTATTTGTGTCATTAGGTATCAATTTTTTCCTGGCGAGCGATAGCGAGCCTGTAATTTAAGAGGAACCGGTCTTTGGCCGGGACATTTTTCTATCGAAAAATTTAAAAATTTATCTTAACCCTTCCAGCCCGGGTGTCCTGTTAAAAGGCAACCACAAAAGAAGGGCAGGAGCCCGGGTATCCTGTTACTAGGCAGTAAGCATGAAAGCCTATTTAGCTTGGTCTGAACGCCGTGCGTCCGACGCATGTAAACAAAACTGATCGTTGCGTCACCGCACCTCCGAAAACAATAAGGAGACGTCGGATCAATGTTGTTGTTGTGACGTCAGACGAAATTAGTGTGTGAAAAGCTCCGATATTGTCAACATCGCGGAAAAATTCGCTCCACTGAAATCGCCATCACAACTGAACCAGTTGACTTACAGAGCTCTACTCAACGCCAGTCTACAGATTGGAAACCGCACTACGTTTATAGATGCGTGGGAAATTTCTAGCAGTTAAAATTAACAAAAATACGGTAGCCTAGGCCTAGACGTTTTTCGGCCATTTCGCCCGGGTACGGGCGACCGTCCTTTGGCGGACCAGCCCGGGCCCGGAGGGTTAAAGGAGGGTCTTAGGATATTTTTTTTTAAGCTTGATGGAGGTCTAGGGAAGAAACAAGAAAATATAATAAAGATACATAAATGAGCAAATAAATAAGATAATCCACCCTTAACCTGGGAGCTGCGGGGAGACTCTTAAGAGTTCCCCCGGCGGACTGCGGGAAGACTCTTGAGAGTAAGTAAAATAAAAAAATCAACTTTTGACATCGAAAAAAAAAAAGAGAGAGTGCAAGAGAGAGAGAGAGAGTATCGATCGACTGTGTCTCAGTGGCCTTGGGGGAAATTGGCGGGAAAGTAGTTTGCCTCACCCATACATTATACAACTCGCGGGCTATATCTCCGATTTTGACCATCCAAACGCTGTTTTCACTCGTTTTATTGTTGTTTCAGGTTAATACCTTTATAATCAACCCATAATAGGCGCATATGGATAATTATTAATGCTATTAATGGTACAATGAATATTTTAGTGACGGAAACACCTCAAATACGTCAGCACAGGGGGACGTTTTCAATTACTGTACCCCCATGCGCACTTGTTAGGTTAAGGGGACCACCCTGTCTATTATAATGTAAAACTTGCAAAATAAACAAACCAAAACTGGGATGACACAATCCACCACATAGGGTGTATATCACTACATGAGCAAGTTAATCTGGTTCCCAAGCAAACTAATCGCACACATAACAATGCACTATCATCATGTTCAAGGAATTACAGTACAGTACAGTAGTCAGTTTGGGAAGTACGGAAATATTACCCAACTTCCAGGTCTTACTTTCTATTTAAATGCAATTTGGCACAGGTATGTGACTAAAAAACTAGGTCAAGGATTTTTTTTTTTTTTTTTTTTTCAATTTAGGTAAAAAAAAGGTTGAAAACTATAGCGCTACTAAAACGCATCTTCTTTTACAGAAATCCCTATAGCACCTGTTTTATGTGATCAAACAACTCACAAAAGGTGTGTCTGTAAATTATTGTGAATAGCCTACAGTTGGTCCTCCGGTAACGCGTGTTTTGGAAACGCGGTTTTGGTGGCACGCGGTACACCCCAAATATCCAAAATGTTGCTAACACGGTCAATACTTACACTGGCGCGGGGTCCAGCTGGGCGCCGAACCTTTACTCCCGACTTTCGTAGCTCATATCTCTTCAAATATATGGCCTAACCAAGTGTTTATGCCTATCAGAGGTAGATATGATCGTTGTTGTGCGTTGGGTGAAGACTAGAACACCCTACATTGTGTAGTTATTGTGTGAGGTGAGAAATAATAAGACAGCGAGTTATGCGGGAATTCCGAAGCTACGATTTTCGTAATTTACCGATGCTCATATCTCTGCAAATAAATGGCCTAACCAAGTGTTTATGCATACCAGATATGGTTGTCGCAGTGAGTTGGATGAAGACTAGAACACCCTACATTGTGTAGTTATTGTGTGAGGTGAGAAATATGATGGAGGGATTTCAGAGCTTCGATTGAAAAATGTCGGCTACTGCTGTGACTCTCTCTCCTTAGCCTAGCTGCCTAGCCTTTTTTTTTTTTTTTGTAATATTAGTTTAACCAGACGAAATATTTATTCAGAGGTAAGAGTTGTTGCAATGGGCAAATCAACTCATTGCACATGTCAAATAACCTTTATAATTGATTTAATTATTATAACATAGGCTTCTATGGAGAAAAAGTAGACTTTATGGAAATCCCCAGAACACCAAGGTACCTTTAACATGTAAACATATGGGTTCGGTAACGCGGATTTTGATAACACGGGAGGTAACCAGAACACATTGGCCGCGTTACCGAAGGACCAACTGTAATTGTTTATATATTTTGTCTATTTTTGGATTTAGGTGATTTTGAATATTTATTTTGTAAAATTTTACGACTTTGACGACATGCTGCAAACAAACAAAGTTGGCTAGAGTAAATCAAATTTACAGATATTGTAGTTTCCTATGCACTTTACAATGTTATATTATTATGTTCTCTCCACCAACCAACTTTACTCCTAAACTCGATTAGTGAAATTAACAAACACATGTGGCAGTCCGGGGATTCGAACCCAGGACGCTCACACCGAAAATCAACACACTTATGCATTGCGCCATGAAGACAGTTAAAGAATGCTGCACAAGCCTACGATTTATTATGCAGTTTCGAGTCCTGCATACCAATCTTAGCATGTACATTCATTCCAGCTGCACTATCAGAGGCTATGAATAGGTGATATAAAACATATATAAAACATATAAAACATTCCTAGTGGCCCAATAATTATTATGTTTTTTCCACCAACCAACTTCACCTCTAAACTCAATTAATGAAATCAACAAATACACGTGGTACTCCAAGGACTCGAACCTAGGATACTCGCATCAAAATTCCGCGCACTTACGCATTACGCTATCACAATATAAGACTAGATAGATCTCAAAGTTGCCAAATTACTTTTTGAGAAAAACCTGTGAAAGTCCAAGGTAGTTAGGTGATTTTTTTTTTTTTTTTTTTTTTTTACAATATTTTACGCACGAACACGGCAGAGTAGTTAGTTAGTTAGTTATGTAGAGCAGATTAACCAGACCACTGAGCTCCATACGGAACTCTCATAGGTCTGGCCCGAAGGATTGGATCAGATTACAGAAAGGAGCTTAAGGCGACGCAAAAAACGGACGATAGGGGGGAAGGAAAATGACGGAGAATCGGATAAAAGGTCAGTGAATGATTTAGTACCAAAACAAACCGTACGCAGACGGGCAGTATCTGGGCAGTCAAAGACATGGCGAACAGTTATAGGGGAATGACAGGAGGAGCAGGTAGGGGGCGGAGTGCGGGGAGTGGACATCAAATAACCGTGAGTCAGCCGGGAATGGCCTATCCTAAGTCTAGTTAGTAAAACTTCCTCACACCTGTGAGAGCGGGAAGACGAGGGCCAAGGACGGACAGAAGGTAGAAGATAAAGCTTTTGGTTGTAAAGTATTTTACGCTCTTTCCATTTATATGCAGTATGTCCGATCCTCATGACCAGTAGTTACTGAGTCTGTCAATTTCAAAGTTCGCTTTATAAAGTTTTTAGAAATACAGGAAAAGTTTGGAAAAAAAAATAAAAAAAAATTTCAATGGGTTTTCACAAATAACATTTCACTGGCTTATGAAGGGTTGAGTAAACGCCTAATGGCATTTTCAGGATTTTGAGCTTTTTAAGCCTAAAAAGAGGGCGGTCCCCTTAAGGACTATAGATATAGATATATTTCTCCAATTTACCTGCCAGAAGGAGAGCTTATTTTCTGCCATAGAGTAGGAAGCCAGGTACTTTCCGTCCGGTGAGAAGGAAACAGCCGTTACTGCCGAGGCGTGTGCAGGGATCATCTGAAACAGTAAGCAAAGTACTCTTTATATATGTGCTCTCAATATCAAGGTATAGGGTGAGAACTAAAATAGTAATATCAGAGTATTAACCAGCGAACCTTACACACCAAGGTAAACATACCACCACACTTCTTTCCAGCATACCCAACACACACACACATAAGTATTTAGTACAGTCCAAACACATACTGTACATGTTATACACTAAAATACATTCTGAATTACATACACACTCACGCGTACAAATATAAACGATAACTCTAATCAACGTACCGGTACTCTCTCTCTAACTATCATGAAAATAGAAATAAGATCAAACGGATACCTGTAATCAACATACTCTCTCTCCAACTATCATGAATAATCTAATTTATTAATTTCACCTCCCAACACCAAACACCACCCAATGAAATTAATGAAAGCATGTGACCCACCAGGGATTCGAACCTGGGTTACCACATACAGATCTTAAACACTCACACCATTACACCATCAAGACAGTTAAAAGACCAAATGGATACCTCTAATTAACCTATTCTCTCTCCAACTATCATAAAAGGAGATAAAAGAGCCGGGACCCACCTGACACTTGTTGAGTCTGAGTTCATACATAGCGATGGTTCCGGTCTTGGCCCCGGTGCCAATCCGTCTAGTGTGAGGACAGTGAGACACCTGGGGGAAGCTACAGATGGAGGGGAACACTTCACTCAGACCACGACTCTTGAGGTGCCCAGGGTCTAAACAGTGTAGTACTATGTCCATCACCTAGGAAGGAAATTATAATGTAAAACTTGCAAAATAAACAAACCAAAACTGGGACGACACAAGATAAACGCAAAGGAATACCAGAGAAATTGCATACAAACATTGTGGAAGAGGGGTTAGGCTATACTACTTATGAAACTAGTACAGTAATTATTATTGTTTTAGCTACAAAATATTAATATCTTTTTAATATTAATGATTATGTCTTCTAGTTTAGTCTCTTTTGCAATGAAAGGAGCTTTTTATTTAACTCTCCAAGTTACATCTAACATTATCATATTTATTCATATCAGAGCACTCCTAAAATAGGGTTTGTTATCACCAATACGAAAAATAAGACCAAAATAACCAGGTGATTATAATGTAAAACTTGCAAAATAAACAAACCAAAACAGGGACGACACAATATAAAGACAAAAGAACTGATCAAAGTGGCTACTGTATTACAACATCCAAGTGCCTTACCTCCACCATAAGATCCATGATGTGTGGTCGTTTGTGTACAATGAGGTACTCCATGACTCTCAGGATCTCAGTCTTAGCACGGTACAGAACGTTGGTGTGCATGTTCAGCTGTAGGCTCTGGGCGTTCTGTTGTAGGGCATTGAAGCGGGCCACCTCACGGGCCATGGTGGTGATGAATGCTGGGGGGCGGGCCTCAGCGATCAGGGTCAGGGCGTTGGAAGCAGTACGACAAGAGTCAGCCTCGGGGATCAGAGGCAGACCATACTTCATGCTGTTAACATAAATTGGTGTTTAAAAGAAAGAAGAGGTATTACTTAGGCCGATATCATACAAGCACATTTTATATCAAATTTTATCGCTAACGCTGGTTTGGCAACTTATGTGGTAAACTTAAATAATTACAGTATGGCACTGAATTTAATCTATCTTCAGCGAAGCTTTCAGTACCAATGTAAATATCAAAGAAATTAAATGATGATCACAGGCTGTAGCTCGATTGGTAAAGCGTTCGCCTGCTAACCGTGAGATTGACGGTTCGAGCCTCGGGCCAGCCAGTGAGTTATTGGCAGATGTCAGTGCAGTTGGTGAATGGTGCGGTCTAGCAATCTGCGGCAACTATTCACTAAGTCCCTGATACATCAGGGCACCCACCCTAGCCTTGCTATTCAGTAGGGAGTGTATGGTGGTAAAAACTGCATCATCATCATCATCATAAAAAAAATCCAAATAAAGGCTCTGGAGTGATACTCCCTTTACTCTGTTACCCCAAGGAACCTTCTATTGTACCAGACTACAAGAAGCCAGATACAGCTGATGGGTGGATACAGAAATATCTCAATGCCTGTCTCCCTGGTGGCATGTTGGAGAAAACCTCCAGGCCTGGTTCAGAGACCAGGGTTCACTCTTTGAGCTGCACCCTCTATAAGGGCTAGGGAAAAGTGAGGATTTTTGTTGACAGTTTGATTTCTTCTGAAGTTTTTATCTGAGGATTCCCTATTAAGCAGAGACACCAGATGCTCCTCAAGGAATTAAAAGAGATGGTGCACAAGACACTTCATCCACCAGCTGATCAAACCAACTTAACCCTCTCACTACCATATGACACAGAGGTTGCCAGATTAGCAATAATAAATAGAGTTCTCTCACTCTTATAATTACCTCTCCAAAATTAGTTTTCTGCCCACAGCTAACTCAAAGACAACTGCAGAGGTTGAAGTAACTAAACTAAAAGTTTCTAAATACCCCTGATGGTAACAAAGGCTTTAACCCTTGTCTAGCGGGGTGTTTTGGGCTCATTTGGGCATATTCAGGCCCTCCTGAATGATCAATCAAGTATCTGCATGAAAAGAAATTTATTCAGCAAAAAACTAGGCGCTAAAAGCTTCAAAATGAGACCAGAACGAGATACGTAGCACTCGTGGTTCTCTTGCAGTGGTGCCACGAACATGGGAGTTTAGCGTATAGCGGTATATTTTTCCCAGCTATGCTCACTACTGGCTACACTGCCGGCCTCTCGAGAACACAGGGAACATGAGTTAATGGGCGGCGGTAAGCCCTGGGAGTCGGCTGTCTGGCCCGCTGCGCTCCCGGCCATTTGCACTCGATTTTAACCCTTTAAAAGCCTTAATAATGCTCCTAACTTGCTGCAAATTGGTGCATGACTTATGTCGAGCGCCGCCAATAAGGGGTTAAAGTATCCCTAATAGGATCAAAATTGCGTCAAGGACGTGAGAGGGTTAATATTCTCCTGAATTATATTTAGCCCTTTATCACAAATTAGGACTCAGTTGTATAATCTTCATTCGATATCAGGTTAGTGAAGCACATAAGTGTGGTTCTAAAATACAGGGATGAGGTGGCATTATTAACTCACCTTGGAGCTAGCCGGTCAGTGTCAGCACAATAGTCCAATAATGCCAACAACACCTGAAATATATTGGAACATTTTAATAAAATCAAAACTATTATCAGTCAATTCTTAACAACATTCTATTATTATACCAATAATTTAATTCTGTTTCATTGATTGTAACATAAACAATAGTGAAGTCACCTCAACTATAACCTCACCCGAAAGTTCGTCATAGCTAACACTACCTTCAAATCTCGTTAGAAACATGACCCCTATACATATAATTTTTTTTTTCCTAATTAGTTTAACCAGACCACTGAGCTTCCAAAAAGAACTCCCACAGGGCTGGCCTGACCAAGATGTAAAAAAAATAGGTGTGATGTATTTACTTTCTAGCGCGACTCATCTCACCTTAGCCACTTCCAGATAAGGCTCCCAAACGGGGAATCCTCTGCCTATGAGGTCGATAGCAGCCCGGCGTAGAGGGTTGTGTGCCGGCAGCTTAGAGGAGGGGGGAGCCAACACTCGGTACGCCAACGCTTTACCTGAGGGGATAACATCTCTGTAGGGTATTGTGTCTTCCAAGCAATATTCATGCAGTTCCAGAATCAAAGCAAAAAACATGCTGAACACATAATTTGGAAGAACTAGTCGCATAATTTACACAGTTACTAGAGCAAAGTAAAAACAAAAATTCTATGTTATCATTTAAAATCCTGCTTTTAAGGTTTTAACTTTTAAGGTTATACAGTCAGGTATCGATATACACGGATTAGTTTGGACACGGCAACCCCAAAAGTTCCAAAGTCGGCCACAACACGGAAAAAGTCGGGATCATACACGGGTGGCGGCCCAAGCCCAGGTATATATAAATGATTAAGAATGTTAAGAATGAAGCCTTTAATTACTTTAGAAACATCAGAAATCATGCCAAAACTGTATTAAACCTAACTAAATCAAACTTTCTCCACAAGCAGGCAAATAAACTTCTAAATAATCCAAATGATAACAAAATATTTTGGTCTACTCTTAACTCATTCAAATCACAACTGCTTCATCCATTCCACCATTAAAATCTCCGACTGGCAATCTTGTAAGTGACCCACGAGGTAAAGCTAACCTTCTTGCGGATACTTTCTCCACCAACTCAACCTTAGATGAAATAAATCAAGATGTCCCTGTACTTAATTTTAATTCGCCTGAAATTCCCTCACTTAAGATCCACACCAGACATGTCAAAACTATTTTGCAGAATCTCTCAGTAGATAAGGCTCCTGGTCCAGATGAAATTCCTCCAATAGTACTTAAGAAATGCTCCTTGGTGCTCGCTTCTGTATTGGCAAAATTTTTCCGTCTATGTACTCATACCTCATGCTTCCCAGTACCCTGGAAAGAAGCAAACATCCATCCAGTTCCTAAAAAAGGTGCCTCTTCAGATCCATCAAACTACAGACCAATAGCTATAACTTCCACTCTTGGTAAAGTCTTTGAAATTATATTAAATAATCACATAATTAACCCGGGAACTGCGGGAAGACTCTTTAGAGTTCGGCCGGCGGACTGCGGGAAGACTCTCTGGAGTAAGTAAAACTAAAAATCAACTTTTTACATCGAAAATTTTTTTTTTTTTTATTTTTTTTTTTTTTTTTTTTTTTTTTTTTTTTTTGGCCCCTGGGCCATGCAAAATCTCAGTCCTCTACCTCCCCTCCTTCCCCACTTTCCTCCTATTCCTCAGTTATCACCTATTTTCCCTATTATTCCCTTATTCTGAGGTATATTTTCGTGCTAACATTAGCGAGTTGCAAGCAGGGTGTTGTCATCACTGATGGCCATCGAGTGCAAGAGAGAGAGAGAGAGTATCGATCGACTGTGTCTCAGTGGCCTTGGGGGAAATTGGCGGGAAAGGAGTTTGCCTCACCCATAGATTATACAACTCGCGGGCTATATCTCCGATTTTGACCATCCAAACGCTGTTTTCACTCGTTTTATTGTTGTTTCAGGTTAATACCTTTATAATCAACCCATAATAGGCGCATATGGATAATTATTAATGCTATTAATGGTACAATGAATATTTTAGTGACGAAAAACCTCAAATACGTCAGCACAGGGGGACGTTTTCATTTACCCCCGTGCGCACTTCAGAGGTTAAGCATCTTGAGAATAATAAATTAATCAGTGATAGGCAATATGGTTTTAGACGATGTCGATCAACTGCAGACATTCTTTGCCTTCTTACGCATCAAATCAACCAAGCTACAGACCAACATGGTGAAACACATACAATAGCACTGGATATATCAAAGGCATTTGATAGAGTCTGGCATCAATCCTTATTGTCGAAGATGTCACACTACGGCCTTGCATCATTAGTTCCATAATTTCTTCTTATCTTCATAACAGAAAAATATGTGTAATGGTAGATGGCCTTTATTCTCAATTTCACTCAATAAATGCTGGTGTTCCCCAGGGATCAGTTTTGGCCCCAACTCTGTTCCTCATTCATATCAATGATCTCATATCTACCACTCATAATCCAATACATTCCTATGCAGATGACTCAACACTCCACAGTTCCTTCACATTTACCAATTCTTTCACCCAACCCGATCTTATAAATTCAAAAATAAGCACTGCAATTTCTCTGAACCAGGACCTTTCTAGAATTGAAGAATGGGGACAAAAGAATCTAGTTTCCTTTAATGCACAGAAAACCAAGTACATTCAATTTTCTAACCGACAGAATCTCACTGACTCCCATATATTTTTTAATGATGTAAATATTCCCACTTCCCCTAGTATTGACATTCTCGGTGTAACATTAACTACTAACTTGAGCTGGACACATTATGTTAGAAGCATTGCTAAGAATGCCTCTAAAAAACTGGGACTCCTGTACAGAGTTCGAGAATTCTTCACTGACGAGCAGTTGGCCGTAATATATAAAAGTCATGTGCGTTCTCAGATGGATTACTGTTCACCTCTGTGGAGTGGAAGTGGAGTGGTTGCATTGAGGCAGTTGGACAAAATTCAAAATAAAGCTATTAGATTAATCAATAACCCTGCAATCACACAGGACCTTCCTACATTATCCATACGAAGAAACGTTGCATCCCTTGCATTATTCTACAGATATTTTCACAGCAATTGTTCCGAGGAACTTGCTTCAATTGTGCCGCCTCTCCACATCTTTCCCCGTAGAACTAGGGCAGCTGAGAGCGCCCATGAATTTACACTTTCTCCTCCACAATGCAGAACTTCTGCTTATCAAAATTAATTTATCCCTAGAACTACTACTCTTTGGAATTCACTTCCCTCGAATTGCTTTCCACAAACTTACAATCTACAAATGTTTAAATCCAGTTGTTACAAACATTTTATGAATGGAGGATGCCTTTAGGCACATGGACCTTTTTGTTTTATCTGTGTTTTTCCTTCCTCCATTCATTGTCTCTTTTAAAAAAAAAAAAAAAAAAAAAAAAAAAATGCATCAAATGCCTGTCTGTCTATCTATCTACAGCCGTAGCTCGATTGGCAGAGCGCTCGCCTGCTGACCGTGAGGTTGACGGTTCGAGTCTCGGGCCAGCCAGTGTGTTATTGGCAGACGTCAGTGCTGTGGCGGTCTAGCAATCTGTGGCAACTATTCACAGAAGTTCCTGATTCATCAGGGCACCCACCCTAGCCCAGCTATTAAGCAGGGAGTGTATGGTGGTAAAAACTGCATCATCATCATCTATCTATCTTATACATAAATATAACTATGTCTTATTTACATACATACTGTACATACATAACATTTTAAGACTGAGCGCTCCACACATACGTGCAGTTTCAGTCTCTTGTCTTAGTCTTTTTGTAATATATGAATAATTTCTAATACGATGAAATTGAAACAAATATTATCCTTCCAACACACACAAAATAAAATGAAAAAGATAGTCAATAAAAATGTCTCTTTTGTCTTTTCAGAAACTTAAGTCCGTCTCATATACTGTATGTTCGCATTTTATCGATCGATTGGACCTAGCACCACACTCTCTCTCTATCTATTTATCTAATGCATCTATCTATCTCCCTTATACATTAACCCTCTCACGACCATATGACGCAGAGGTTGCCAGATTAGCAATAAGAAATAAATTACTCACTCTTATAATTACCTCTCCAAAATTAGTTTTCTGCCCACAGCTAACTCAAAGACAACTGCAGAGGTTGAAGTAAATAAACTAAAGGTTTATAAATACAGTACCCCTGATGGTAACAAAGGCTTTAAAGTATCCCTAATAGGCTCAAAAGTGCATCAAAGACGTGAGAGGGTAACATAACTATGTCTTATTTGGTCTTTTTGTAATCTATGAATAATTTCTAATGCGATGGAATTGAAATATATAATATCCTTCCAGCACATAGATAAACAAGAATGTTTAGGATAAATAGAATAAATAGGAAACAGTCAACAAAGGATTTTCCCCCTGTCTTGTCCAGACAGCTAGGCGGAAGATTTGCATTTTATTTATATATTGTTTTTCATCCATGGTATATTTTCGCCTTCAAAATCGTGTTTACACAAAATGATGAGGATATACTGTAACATGTTTTTAATTGACATTTGTGTCATTTTTGCTGATTATGAGTTGGTGGAATTTTGTTTTCTTTAATTCCATCATATCGGAAATGATTCACAGATTATATAGAGACCAAATAACATACACTTTTAAGTTTGTTCAATAGTTTTGCATTATCAATATGGTCATAACTTCTTCTCTACTTTCTGGTCTATTGAACCATAATAAAGAGAGGGGAAGGGAGGGAGCGCCCCCGACAGTGACAACCAGTCTGATGATGATAATGATATGATGGACAATATTTCTGTGTTCTCTGGTTTCGATGAGGACGATGAACAAGCTGGGGAACCTGGAAGGGCCGATGTGCTAGCTGTAGCTCAAGGCTTATCAACTTCATCGCAGTAACGGGATCGGGATTGGGGCCGGGACGGGGCGGAGGGAGGGTCCGAGGGAGTAAAGCGGAGGGAATTATTACCGAACGTCAACACATCTATCCACACAATTAGGTCAGTAACAGGTATAAATCAGTCCTTATTGATGTTTAATGTATTCTACGTTTGTCATAAATGATGTTGGTGGTATAATGTAATATAAGTCGGCTGAAGGTAGGCAAAAAGAACCAAAAGGGGGACTTTGGGAAAGTGGCTGGAACAAATTAATTAATTACCATAAGGCCTGTTATTTCTAAAACACGGTTTTGTTATAAACGGTACGTACACGGTACGAATTAACCGTGTATATCGAGACCTGACTGTAATGTATAGTGTATGCCACTCACTGGTCATCATAGCCAGGTTGCCGAGCCCAAAACCTTCCGATGAGTCTTGTCCATGGTATGCCCCAATGACTCCCAGTAGTATGATGGCCGTAGCTTGTCGACGCCGACCCTCACTCTGTGCTACCAGTTCTCGACACGTTTCACCTGTGGATAGTACAACAGTTAAAGGTTATAATGTAGCATAATATAGCAGTAAAGGGCAATAGATAGATAGATAGAAAGGTGGATTTACACGAGAGCTTTACCCCTGTAACATTGATCTGGCATGCGTACATGAATACATAGAATGAGTGCGCCACACGAGGCGCAGTTCCTCTCTGACATCTGAAAGAGCCGTAAAACATATGATAAAGGTAATTAAATACCGGTCGTTAAGATGCTGGCATAAAAACTTAAAGTCTTATGGAATGGGCATCCCACTGAGGCAGAACTCAGCGTTACCTGCATCAATAACATATGCTAAAGGTAATGTACCAGGAACCTAATCATAGCTTTACACGTAAAAAACAAAAGCTAAAGATTCTAAAAAAGGATATAGTGTAAACTGAAATGACTAAAGCTTGTCCAATATACAAATATCTCAGCAGAAAGCAAAAATTCTTCATGCAGCCCTGAGCCAAGATTGCCTTCATGCTGAGTGAGCTAGGGATAATATAAAAGTATCAATCCCTTTCAAGATGAAAACATGGGCATTCCACCAGGATGTGCTCGATTGTGAGAAGAATAACACAATTGGTACTTCTGGCTGGTTTGTCCTTTCCATGAGATAACCATGTGTATAACCAATACTGAGGCAAGAGAGTGCAGTCTCTTGCCTGTCAACTCTGAAACACGTTTTGTGCCATGTTTCTACACTGTACGGTATTTGTATAAGGAAATAAATATAAATAAGGTGGATAATCTATATATATTCCCATTGGGCTAAGGCCTTCATAAGGCTGATTAAAAAACAATGAAAACATAACAAAAACTATATCCAATTAGGTTTGTGTTGTCTATAATCGAAAACCAAACAAAACCAAATAAAAAGTGTGTAAGATACGAACCACACAGACCAGACTGACCATCCATCTCCTCCTCATAATGGTCATCATCCAGGTGTGGGTGAGCCTCCAGACCTCTCTCCACGCCCCCCGGTCCTCCACCAACACCACCAACACTGTGAGGGTTACCGCTGGTGGTACCGTTGGTCGTGGCTATGGCTGGAGAGTTCACTGAGCTAGTCTGGGGAGCAAACTGGTTGTGGTAATATTATAGATTGAAACATGAAAAGTACATTTTAAAAAGAGGTGCGTTTAGTCTTAATCCAGTAGCTCCATAGCCCCTGTAGTTTATGCAAAGCTTAAAATTAGAACTAATGTAGGATTTAAGAAACTCAAATGAGTCACAGTTAATCTGCATAATCGAAACGGGCGATCTTGAGAGTACTGAAAAGTAAAGATGCTGGAATATATCCCTGCTTACCTTACCTTATGATACCTTATGAGGTGTTCGCCACTCTTCTAGCGGCACCAAGGAGCGCGACGCCCCTCGTTTTGGGTGGTGATTTGGTGCAGTAGACTGTTTGAAGCGACAGCTCGCTCCCTTGCGAGGATGGGCTCGTCTGGCACCTTTTGCAGTTCGACATCCAGGGCTCTCTTGAAGCTGTCTAACGAGACGTCCCTCATGTCTCTTACTCGCCGTGGGAGTTTGTTGAAGAGACGTGGGCCTCTGTGTGATAACCAGCCCTCTCGCAGAGAGCCCATAGCACCCCTGTTATTCATCCGGGGGATTTCGCATTCCCAGCCTCTCCTATCACTGAATTTCATGACTATCGGAGTATGTAGGTTTGGTACTAAACCCTCTGCGATTTTCCACGTGTATATTATTAGGTAACGTTCTCTTCTACGTTCCAGTGAGTACAGATTCAGTGCTCTTAAACGCTCCCAATAGTGTAGCTGTTTTATCGAACTTATATGCGAAGTGAAATTTCTTTGTACACTCTCTACGTCATTTATTTCACCTGCTTTGTATGGGGATGTTAACACGCTACAATATTCAAGCCGCGGTAGCATTAGAGATTTGAAGAGCGTTATCATAGGTACTTCACCGCGTGTTTTAAAAGTACGCAGAATCCAACCCGTTGAGACGTTTCGCAGCCGCCACTTTGACCTGGTTATGTACTTTGAAACCCATATTTTCAGACATTAATACCCCAAGGTCTTTCACACTGTCTTTCCGTTCTATTATGTGGTTAGATTCTGTTAAGTAATTTGTAATTTCTTTAACACCATTATTATCTCCGTACCATATTAATTGGAATTTTTCCTCATTGAATTGCATGTTGTTTTCCCTGGTCCACTGGAACACCACATTCATGTCTTCCTGCAGTTGGCCCGTGTCTTCTTGTGTGTTTACTATCTTGCTTAATTTTGTGTCATCAGCAAAAGACGACACCGTACTGTGTCTGGTGTTGGTATCTATGTCGCAAATTAGTATGAGGAACAGAAGGGGCGCTAGCACTGTTCCTTGGGGCACTGAGCTTTTGACATCCGAAGGCTCAGATGTGACTTGGTTTACTGCTACCGATTGTTTTCGGTTTACGAGGAAATTGTATATCCACCGTCCGATTTTCCCAGTTATACCTTTTGCTTTCAGTTTGTGGGCTATTAAACCATGGTCACATTTATCAAATGCCTTAGCAAAATCGGTGTAAATGACATCCACGTTTTTCTTTTCTTCTAGCGCTTTAAGAATTTTGTCATAGTGTTCCAAAAGTTGTGAGAGACATGATCTTCCCGCTCTGAACCCATGTTGACCGGTGTTGTGTAGTTCATTTGTCTCCATGAATGTTGACATTTTTCTTCGCAGGACTCGTTCGAAAACTTTAATGATGTGAGAGGTTAGAGCTACCAGGCGGTAGTTTTTTGGTAGTGCTTTACTACCTACTTTATGCAGTGGGGCAATTATTGCATTTTTCAAGCTATCTGGTATGTCACCAGTGTCTAGACTCCTTCTCCACATTATAGCCAGGGGTTTTGAGAGGTTTTCCTTACATTTCTTCATTAGGATCGAATTCCATGAGTCCGGGCCTGGTGCCGAGTGGGATGGCATGTGGGAAATGGCCTCTTCTATGTCTTTTGGACCGAAATCAATATCCAGCATCTGAGGGGTTTCCGTGGGGGAGGTTTCCATGAAAAATATATTTTGGTCTCTGATGACTTTTGTTTCATCAGGCTCACTGAATGCCATTTCATACTGCCTGCTTAAGAGTTCGCTCATTTCCTTTTTGTCCCCTGTGAAAGAGCCGTCCCCTTAGATCAGTGGGCCGATGTTTGATGTTGTTTTAGCCTTTTGTTTGGCGTATGAAAAGAAGTATTTGGAATTTTCCTTTATACCTGCAATAGCTTTCCTCTCCTCTTCCATATGTTGTAGTTCATATGATATTCTTAGCCTTTGTTCAATTTCCACAATTTCTCTATCTATTTCGGCCTTTTGCCTATCCTGTAGATTTTGATGTGTGCGTCTTTGTGCGAGTAATTTTCTTCTTCTGTACAGCCTCCTCCTTTCCCAATCTTGTTTGCTTCTTCGTTTTGTTTGTCTTGCAGGTATATGGTGGCTACAGATTTGGGTCATGGTTTCTGTTATTAAGACTAGACATTCTGCTGGTGTCAGGTTATTCATTAAATCTTCCCAGTCTATTTCCTCCATTTCTTGATTTACCTCTTCCCACCTAATGTTTTTGTTATTGAAGTTAAATTTACTGAAGGGGCCGGTTTTTGTGCTCGATTCTGAGGTTGTCTGTACACTTTCTAAGGTGGTTTTGATCTCAATTAATTTATGATCTGAGTATGTTGTGTCCGATATGTTAATGCTGTGTACTAGAGAGTCGTTGTTAGTGAAGACCAGGTCTAAGATATTGTTTTCCCGTGTGGTTCAGCAATATGTTGGGTAAGACTAAAAAAAATTGCAAAGTTCAAAAAGCTCTCTCGTATTTGCTTCTCCAATGTTGTTTGCCACTAACTGGTTTTCTAGTTGTCTCCATTTAATGTTTGGTAGGTTAAAGTCTCCTAGCCATATAATATTTGGTGTTGGGTTCCCCAGGGTTTCCACTTCTGATTTTATTTTGTTGAGCTGGGTTTTGAATTCTTCTCGGGATGAGTCTGGAGGCCTATATGTAACAATAACTGCTAAATTTATGGATTCGATTTTAACTCCAAGTATTTCCACCACTTCATTACTGTTATTTAGGATTTCAGTACATATGAGTGAGTCATGGATGTACAAGGCTACACCTCCATGTGATCTATGCGTTCTGTCCGCCCTATGTAGGTTGTAACCAGGAATCCATACCTCACTATCTTCCTGATCTTTAATTAAAATGTAAAACTTGCAAACGAAACAAACCAAAATTGGGACAAGGACAATATAAAGTCAAATTAAATTATCAAAATCGCTATGTGGAAACATGTGAGTTTCTGTGAGAGCCGTAAATATAGCGTTTCCTACTTCTAGCAGGCCCCTAATAAATGGTACTTTGTTCGTGGTTCTATTTTTTAGGCCTTGGATATTTGCAAACAAGATTGGGGAGAGATTGTTTGGAGTACTATGTGTACCTAATAGTCTTTGGGATGTATTTGCCTTGCTTCACTCTTCTAACCACAAGAAAAATATGTTTCTCCTCAATCACTGGACAACACTCTCAGTGTTTGAATAGTTTGCAATTCATATCAATAAACGTCACAGGTAACTCAGTCTCAAGGCTTGCTACAGTATCTGACAATGCTTAAAATCAAAGGCCACAGTGTTACATGGTGGCAGTGTTGTGGCAGGATCTTCTTGTTCTAATTTCCAAGTTGCCTAATGTACAGTAGAGTCTTGGTATGGTACTGTCTTGTTGCAGCACTGTTAAGGATGGTGTGGTTTGCAGATACTGCATTTGCAGGTGCTGCAGTTGGACGTAGTTGAGGCTTGCTACAGCACAGTTAGCACTATGCCAACCTCAGCCAAAGTGATGACATGATGGGGCAGTGTTGTGACGGGACATTATTTTGTTGTCTTGGTCATCTGATGGTTACTCTCCATGCTGCACAATAGGAGTGTTCAATCTTTGGACACACTTGCCAGATGTCACCAGATTCTTTAATTTATCACAAATAAAATAATAAATTAAAATGTAAAACTTGCAAACTAAACAAACCAAAATGTGAACATTGCTAATACTTACTATATCTCTTTAGTTGTGATTTCAAAACATCAAGTATAATTTTAGAATCATTTTTCCTACATTATGGTGTTTAACCCGCTGAGCCCCAGCTAGTTATTAATAAATGTACCACCAGGGCCCAGCAGGTTTTGAATTTATTTTTTATTCCAGAAACAATAGCAAATGGGTTAGGAATGAAGGAAAAAAAAAAAAAAATTGGTCATAAAGTGCAAAAAATGGTCCTACAGAGCCCCCGAAAACGGATTTTACAAGAGTAAAAAATTGAAGGCAATTTCCCCAAACAAACATGTTTTTGCGCGCTCACGCACACGCGGTTGGACTTTGAGAGTTTTCAACCATCGGCATGGGTGCGTGGGATACTTACACAATTCCCATACAAATCTGAGCCCTCGGGGTGCCAT
>JBAKBP010026336.1:0-31853 GCA_037953745.1 Lithodes maja | reverse complement strand
CTCAAATGAACATGTTGAAGATATGCAACATAATCTAGATAAATTGTCACATTGGGCTCAAATTTGGCAAATGTGTTTCAATGCGGATAAATGTAAAGTAATCCATATCGGAAACAGAAATGAGAAAGCAAACTATTCAATGAATGGCACACAGCTTAAGAGTGTAGACAGATAAACTGATTTGGGATTAACAATATCGAGTAACCTCACACCGAGTCAACAATGTTCGGAAGTTTATAAGAAGGCAAACAAAATAAGTGGCTTAATAGGAAGGTAATTTGAGCATAAATCCAAAGATGTAATCCTAACTCTTTACAATTCCTTAGTCCGCCCTCTCCTGGAATATTGCGTTCAATCCTGATGGCCTTACTACCAACAATATATAGACAAGTTAGAACGAGTTCATCGTAGAGTTACCAAAATTATACCTTGCCTAATGAACAAATTACCATACAAGGAGCGTCCTAGATAATTAAATATATTTCCTTTAACCCAGCACAGATTAAGAGGCGACTTAATTCAAGTGTTCAAAATCATAAAAGGCATCGACAATATGAACTGTAATAAATATTTCCCTATTGACCAATCAAATAACACGCGGGGAACTGTTGCAAAATTTATTGGTAAATCTTTTAACTCACACCAGTCTAAAAATGTATTCTTCAATCGAGTTGTCAATTTATGGAATGGGCTTCACTGAGATGTCATAGACTGCAGCACCGTTGATTCTTTTAAACTTCGCCTAGACGGAAACCTTGCCTTGAGTCCACTACTGACTGCGTTTGTAAATTAATAAAGTTATATTCCTATTTTTGTATCCCTCTATTATATTACTAACAACTGTCCCCTACTAACATCTCCTAATCCTGCCACGGACATTTGTCCCAGGGCAGTCTTCCCTTTCCATTTTTCCCTCACCCTCTCTAAACTACTGATTGGACACTTGACCATCAGTGTTTTGGAGGTCAATCAGCCTTGAGGGTCGCTGGACCTGTTGTTGCTTGATTTCCTTTGTGCTGGACTCCTTTGTACCTTGTCTCTCATGGTGTACGAACCAACCCAGCTAATGACTTCGACCTTTGTCCCTCTCCCTTGTTTTAGTTCCAAGCAGCGCTCTCAGTGTATATTAGAGTGTTGGTAAAAAATAAAACTGTATGTAGAATGTAGGAAAATACACTAAATTAATGTCAAAGTACATTTACATACATACATACATACATACATACATTTTAACCATTTGGGTACCAGCGATGTGTGTTGTATTTTTTTTTTCTTTTTCTAGCTATATTTAGACGCAGCAAGGGAATAATCTGTGGTAGTTAATAGGGTTGGTTGAGATAGTTTGAAGCCTTATTATTGCTAGAGGTCCTTCCTAAGCTCAATACATTCGTCCAATAGTTTCCAGAATATGATGAAAATGACGTCCCTAGTATTGAATGGGTTAACCCTTTCTGTACCGCGGACATCTTTGCAATTTTATTCTAGCTATATTTAGGCTATTTTGTGTAGATTAGGTAGTATCTGTGGTAGTAATAAAGGTTAAGTGAAATAGTTTGAAGTCTGTTAATTGCTGAGGCCCTTTTTAACTGAATGAAATGATCTGGGCCTAATTGTAGCCAAAATATTGTTAAAATGACAAAACCGGTACTGAAAGGGTTAAGACTAAATGCTTCACACAAAGTTCGGTTCCTGTCTCACGTCGTAATGGCGGCGCTCCAGGCAGTTATGTTCAGAGATGCCTCACCTGTCAGGTCTATTAATTAATTTCAGACAGTATGGTCTAATCCCACGTCTTTCTTGGTTTACTCCTTGGTGAAGCTCCTTCCACATTTACAGACTTGCATCTTTTCACCCAACTTAATTCATCCATCCTCTCCACATGCCCAAACCACCCAATTGTGCTTGGATGCATCTCATTACTGATACTCTTAACGGCTATGTTTGGGCTATTTAGGGCATATTCAGGCAGTCCTGAATGATAAATCAAGCATCTGCATTAAATGAACTGTATTCTGCCGAAAACTAGGCGAAAATAGCTTCAAAATGAGACCAGAACGGGCCCCATACGTGGTCTGGTTCACCCGCAGCGGTGCCAGTGAAACGCGGGAAACCCGCTATTTGGTAGCACTCGCTTCCTTGGCTACACTGTTGTGAGAGAGAGAGAGAGACCCGCGCGAGAGACAGTCTACCTCAGTGAGCCGCTCGCTGCTCTGAGGGACGGAGATGGGCCCCTCACACTCCCGCCCACTGACAGTCGATTTTTACGGATTTTACAGGCTTTTAAAGCCTGGAAATTGCTGTAACTTGCCAGGACGTTCCAGAACGTCACCCGCAGTGAAAGGGTTAATACCTGCCCGCCTTCTCAGCTCTTCACTATATATCCTATCTTGCAGTTTGGCCCCACACATCCATCTCACCATTCTCATCTTGTTACGTTCCATTCTGTTGATATCATCCAGTTTGGCAGGTTAAGTTTCTGAAGCATAGGTAATTGCGCTTCTAATACACGAGGCAATGCGAGGCATACACATAACACAACATACACAATTATCCCAATATAAATTCTGACACACTTGTTTCCTATAAATTCTCTACTGTCATCCTTAACTCTCCTAGCTAGGTTGAAGATCCCATTGAAATTTTATGTTACTTACTTCGGCAATGACCAAGTCCCGTATAATTCTCCCTACCAATAAATGCCTACAGTGGCCGATAGAAGCGCTGAACGCAATGTTTACCGCGATGCATTGTGGGAAATTGGCGACATCGTGGACCTATCCACCCTCCCTCTCCTTCAACAATTCTTTATTTTAAGCAGTTAGTCAAAATGTCTATAGCTGACATTTTATCCGCCACTACCACTGTATCTATCACTACCACTTTATCCACCACTACCACTTTAGCTACCACTACCAATATTTCCACCACTACCACTATATCTAACATTACCACTGTATCCGCTACTACCACTTTATCCACTACTACCACTTTATCCAGCACTACCACTTTAACTAACACTACCACTGCATCTACTACTACCACTTTATTTAACACTACCACTTTATCTACCACTACCATTTTATCCACCACTACCACTTTATCTATCACTACCACTTTATCTAACACTACCACATTAACTAACACTAACGCTTTGTCTATTACTACCACTTTATACACAACTACCACTTTATCTAACACTACCACTTTATCTACCACTACCACTGTATCTATCACTACCACTTTATCCACCACTACCACTGTATCTACCACTACCACTTTATCTACCACTACAACTTTATCTACCGGGCACTACCACTTTATCCACCACTACCACTTTATCTACCACTACCACGTTATCCACCACTACCACTTTATCTAACACTACCTCTTTATCTAATACTACCACTTTATCTAACACTACCACTGTATCCACCACTACCACTTATCCAAAACAACCACTTTATCCACTACTGCAACTTTATCCACCACTGTATCTACCACTACCACTATATCGAACACTACCACTTTATCTACTAATACTACTTTACCTATCACTACCACGTTATCTACTAATACCACTTAATATACCACTACCACTTTATCCACCACTACCACTATCTTCCACTACCACTTTATTCACCACTACCACTTTATCCACCACTACCACTGTTTCCACCACTACCACTTTATCTACTACTACCACTGTATCCACCACTACCACTTTATCCACCACTAGCACTTTATCTAACACTACCACTGTACCCAAAACTGTCACTGTATCCACTACTACAACTTTATCCACTACTACCACTTTATCTAACACTACCACTTTATCTAACACTATCACTTTATCTACTAATACCACTTTATCTACCACTACCACTTTATCCACCACTACCATTTTATCCACCACTATCTCATTTTCCATCATTATCACTTTATCTACCACTACCACTTTATCTACCACTACCACTTTATCCACCACTACCACTTTATCCACCACTATCACACTATCCACCACTACCACTTTATCCACCACTGTCACCGGCCACCACCACTTTATCTACCATTACCACTTTATCCACTACTACAACTCTATCCACCACTACCACTTTATCTACCACTACCACTTTATCTACCACTACCACTTCATCTACTACTAGCACTCTAACCACCACCACCACTTTATCTCAAATATAAATATGTAGAATCACAAACAAATCGAGATAAACTGTGTACATCTTAAGTGTTGGGTATTGTTGATGTCGACAGTCGTAGCTCTGGCGCTAGTTCGGAAGCGTCCACCAGAGGTCTCAGGTGAATTTTTGGTAGGGTCAATTGTATTTGCCTTGATTATCTTTTTTTTTTTGGCAGTTTGCTTAACTGCCAGATATTCCTACTAGCTGCCACATTTCTTGCCTTTTATTTAGGCATATTGTTACGATCGGGTCTCGTATAAATCAGTGGCTCTTATACATTGGACTAGACTGGCATAAATGCAACAACGGAAACGCTAGATCCAACCCCTGATATATAATCCCGTCGAACAAAGAACACATATACCCTCCAGAGTTATATCTGCGATAGCGGGGTATCTTAACTCTCAGTATCTATGTGCTTCTACTACAGGCTGATGTTCTCTGAAACAGCCTATTACCTATAACATATGGTTGCTTAGTTATGGTACACAAGGAAAAGATAGTTAACTTAATTAAATCACAAGAGTGATCTAATGCAAACAAGAAGGTTTACTTAACGTTACTTTAATCAATAATATCTGTCACTCCTTTATGAAAGAAAGTGTTGTAAATTCCTCGAGCACCGAACAAGGAATCTTCTGAATAAGGTCGGATGCTATTAAGAAGAACGTATCGGAAATGGAACCACAAAATAGCAGGAGGCAGGACAATGCACTTGTAGGCTAAATACACAAAAAGGCTGGACCTATAATGTTATTGGACACAAGAATATTATAAGCGGTGCAACAGTAATAATGCTCGCCACGAAAAAGTAGTACTCCTATTAACAAAACCGGTCTATGCTGGTTGTGTCTCTCTACAGCAACCTAGACCTCAAAATGCTTGTGTAGAAATAATGGGTATGCATAAAAGAGTATATGATATAATCCAGCTAATGTCTACCCGGGTTAATAAAGTCTAGCTGGGATGCGCAAAGGTACAGAATTCTGGTGGAGCAAGGCAGCTCCTAGCCTAGTGTGGACCTTGGGTCTGTGCGGCCTGATTACGTTAATATGAAGGGGTGCTCTCTTGAGGATTCTCGATCACAAGTATCGAGTATCCTCCTGGCGACCCTCAAAAGTAAAAGCAAATAGAGTTAGAACAGTGTTGGGTGGATTAGGCAAGCAGCCCTCACGCACTACACCGTCTAAACTCCAAGGTACACAGACAAAAGATCCACCCAGGTAACCCACAGTATCCGTAGTGTCGTGCAGCTCAAAAGTAGCCTACACACAGTGAAAACACCAACAGCAAGGTACCTGATCCCTAGTCTAGCATTATTTAACCCTGTAGAAACATTAGTGATTGATGGAGACAGTCCGAGCAATACAATCTCCCAAAAAGACAATGACTATCTTCAACCTTAGCCTAGTACATAAGAAATGTGAGATCCAGCATATAATACAGTCTGGCCACCAATTCAAGGTGTGGATGCAGGGAACCAGAGGGGAATTTATATTAATAAAAGGTGAGGAAGTAGTGGAAATGATAGAGGCAGTAGGAGAGAAAGATTCTAAGACAAGAGTGTGGAACAGTTCATGGGAGATGCTTAGAGTATGCTGTCTGGGACGGATCTGACAAGGATATTCCCAAGGACTGCCTCGCTGGAGTCCCAGTTCGCAGGAATGGCACGAGGGCGCGCGACAGTCGCCCAGTAAGCATCCGCCTAGTAGGCAGTGTTAGGTAGGAGGCAACGAATCCCGCGAGGCCTATGTAAGGGGGCCAGCCACGCGCCACACTCACCACCAAGTCACACCACCTGGTCTCTCTCTCTCTCTCTCTCCCGCTCGCCTTCCCATCATTCAACTACTTATCACAATACTTTCAATTGACTAAATAAAATAGAAAGGATTGTGACAGACGAAAATAAAGAACAGTTCTAAACTGTCTGCAACACAAGCTTTCTCGAGAAGGAAAGTACACAATGATAGGTAGACTGTAGCTACATTCTCTGCCCTGGCGAGTCCTAGCGAGTAAGCCATGCGGTTCTGGGGGAAGCGGTGAGCGTCACAATATTCTTTTCTCCTTTTATTGCATTTTCAACCTCGTCATTCCGCCACCAGGAAATCTTATGCCTGGGGGGACCCTTAGTTTTACCACAGTTCTTGTCAGTGGAAAAACTAAAGAAAAAAAGGCTATGTTCAAGGAAGATGAACATTTCCTCCATTTCGCTTCAAAACCTATCCCTATATTCTGATTGATCTAACAACCATATTTTCCTCTTTGGCATGTATACCTTCTTACGCACAGATCTCTCTTTAACTCATGTTGTGAGATACATTCTTCGCTCAGGATGACCTTTACATCCAGAACCCAATTCTAGTCTATCCTATTCACCAAGCAGTAATCAATCTGACTACCGGAGCTGCTCCCCCCAGTACTATATGTCAACAAATGACACAACCTTTTCCTGAACTTGATGTAACACACGACCATGTACTGTATGTGAAGTGCAACAAAGGGCTCCAGTACACATTCACCTTCTTGAATTCCCCACTTGCGAGTTTCAGGGTATAAGGAAGTTGGAACCGTAAATATAGATACTAAACAGAAATACAATAATACTGTAGGTTTCGGATGGTTAGGAAGTATGGTGAGTTTGATTATATGTATTTATATATGCACTACAGTCGTATTTATATATGCACTACAGTCGTATTTATATATGCACTACAGTCGTATTTATATATGCACTACAGTCGTATTTATATATGCACTACAGTCGTATTTATATATGCACTACAGTCGTATTTATATATGCACTACAGTCGTATTATATATGCACTACAGTCGTATTTATATATGCACTACAGTCATATTTATATATGCACTACAGTCGTATTTATATATGCACTACAGTCGTATTTATATATGCACTACAGTCGTATTTATATATGCACTACAGTCGTATTTATATATGCACTACAGTCGTATTTATATATGCACTACAGTCGTATTTATATATGCACTACAGTCGTATTTATATATGCACTACAGTCGTATTTATATATGCACTACAGTCGTATTTATATATGCACTACAGTCGTATTTTAGCTTGTACTTCTGTTAAATATCGATGCATAGCTCCAACTTCCTTAATAATTATAGCCTGAAACTCGTAAGTGGTCAATTATCCTTCCGTATTAATTTCCTCCAAAATTCCATGCACACCCTCATATCCTTCAGCACATGCTAACACATGCCCATTAATAAACCACCTGCGAGTTTCGTTCTATAAGGAAGTTGGAGCTGTAGACATCGATATTTAGCAGAATTACCAGCTAAAATACGGTCGTAGTACTTTCATAAATTCATCAAACCCAATACAACATACATTTTATCCATCATAAACCTATATTAGTATTGTATTTCTGTTTAATATTGATGTTTACGGCTCTAACTTCCTTATAGCCTGAAGCTCGCAAGTGGTCATTTAGGGTCACAACCAAGTACTGTAGTATCATTCTCAGAGACGCCCGAAACAACACTACTCAGGTATTTAATGATAATGTAGGACAGGTTGGGAGAGAGGTATCATGACCAGGATTCGAACCCACTCACCCCAGGTATATATGTGCATCCGTTCATGGCCAAGTGGTTACGATGCCCAACTCTCCCACATATACCTGGAGTGAGTGGGTTCGAATCCTGGTTAGGATACCTATCTCCCACACTAATCAGGTGGCTCCAGAAATTATCTTTCCATTCTCTACTCATACTCAAAATGGTGTTACCAACTCTCAGTTTCAATACAATAAATCTTCCATTTACTCGTTTGATTTCAAGCGCACTCTTCTCCCATTCCCCAGCCACCAGCACACCCACTCCTCCTTTCACTTTTCCAGACTCTTCTCCCTTCCAATACATCCTTCATCGCTTGCTTTTCCAACTATCCACTGCGCACCACACCGCTTCTATTGAGTACAGAGTGCACATATTCTTTCCAGAACTTCCACAACTTCATTCACTCTGCCATTCATACTTCCTACATTGACGCTGGCAAGCCTAAACGTGTGGGAGGCTGCAACAAGCCGTCTCGGTCAAAATAGAAGAGACCCCGGACAGCCTTTTTACTAGTTATTTTTGTATTGTGTTGTTAGGTTAGGTTAGGTTCGGTAAAAGTGCTGTCCGGGGTCTCTTCAATGTTTACCTCCATCTCCAGTGCAATTATCTATCATCAGACATGCCTGGCTTTACTTATTGTGTTCCCTTTTTATGTTTATATTGTGACGCACCCAGTGCGTGGCAACGCAACCTGATTGTACTCCTTGGTATTCCACTGTACCGCCCGTACCACTGTACCGTGCTGGCTGCCTATATTGAGTGTGACAACGTATAACTATGTTCTTTGTATCTCTGCAAAGGTCTCGTCATGTGCTAACCAGTGGTGGGTTTTGTTTTAAGCCATGTCGAGACCTTCCATTTAATATGTAGTATCAATAGAGAAGTTGATAGATAAGACAATGGGAGTTCAGAGAGAGAGAGTGAGTTAGGCTTCAGAGCGAGAGGGTAGCAATGCGCCACGCTGCCGGGGGGGTGGTTGCCAGACGTATGGACTGGTTGGCAGCCTTGCGCTTATAGCTAGGCGCGACAGGGTTGGTAGTCCATTGCCGCCTGCCTATGCTGCCTGGGCTGCCCATGTTGTCGTACTGCACATTGCCTGGAGGCTCGCTGTGTGTTCCATGATCAGGTTGCCTAGAACCTTTGAGATTCTAACATCCCTTGCCCTCTCTCCCAACTTCTCACGGTTGCACTCTTTCTCTCTGACGACATTACTCTCATTTCATTCTTCTCTCTATTTAAATGCATAACCTTCCCTTGAGGTCCTAAAGGAGTTTCAGCACTCACCTCTCGTATTACTCTTAGGACAAGCATATATTTACATGTATTAGATTTAAGGGGTTAATGTGAACAGCGATCTTCTTGATGAGGATAGTTGGTGAACGTTCTACATGTTCACAAGTTATATGCCCCGCTCATCATCCAATTTGTGACTAGACTGGTGCCATGTGTAAGAGCCCGACCATGCCCAGGAGTTGTCTGTAGAGGGGCGAGGACTTAGCCTTGATTTGCCTACCGAGCCAGGAGCGAGTGTAGTACCAGAGACTACAGCTCGCTCGTAGTGCCGGTATAGTAGAGTAACGTAATTTATCTGTCCTTGTGTTCTCTGCAGTCTTTTCCTGGGTTCTCGCTTTCGGTGCTGGGACTCGTTGTTCCTGTGACTTGGCCTGCTAGCTAGAACACATGGGGATGATGAGTGGGTTATATCTTTATTTTACTATGCATTGCAGCTCTCTTTAAGTTTATGTATGTAACACTTTACAATACACATTACTCACACACAAGACAACACTATTAATACTTTCATGTATCAATTAACTGCACTGTCGTTTTGCTGCTGTGTCCGGAGTTCTGTTGCGTAGGGCGCATACGGACTCAGAGGGGAGACAGAGTGAGAGAAGCGAAGTAGCCTATGCGGTAGTAGGCTACCGGCGCAGTACTGTTGCCTGCAACCTTTTAGTTATTCCAAGTATAGATTCATTCTTATAATAAGTGACTACTATTTATGTTCCTTCCATGTGTATTATTAGGTATCTACTGGATCATGAACATCTTGTATGCTACATGCTAGTGCATGTTAGTAGGGGACAGTTATTCTAGTGCACGCGCTTTCAAGTAGGCGTGTACATTTGTCATTTAGCATTTCACTGTCATACCTTTAGCCTGCTTCTATTCTACATTATTAGAGGCTTAATATTAACGTAGTTTCTTGAGTATTGCATTTCTTTAGTAATAACGTAACCTATAAATGTCAGAGGGAGTTTAGCCTCATAGCCTACCCCTGTTGTACACTTTCGCCGAGTTAAGGTACCTCGTTACCATAGACGATAACTCTGTAAGGCGTTGGTGCTTTTGTTGTCTGGAGCATATAGTATTTGGGACTGGAATCGAGCGTGTCGTTGTCACATAAGCCATTTCTGTCCTACGATCAAGAATCCCGAATATGTATTGCCGATCCAGCCGTAACAATATGGATAAGGGAGACAAAAGGCAAAACTGCCCGAGACGAGTGCCTCCCCCCCTGTCACTCCGACAGGGCCAAAATAAAGGAATGTACGAACCAAAATACTTGGACACAAAGAGTTTGAAGCAATTGAAATCATAGGAAAGGGGAAAGACAGATTCATGGAGAGATTTCCAGAGGTAATATAAGGTAAAAGATTAACACGGACAAATTACCCTCCCCAGAACACCACCTTCATGCTGCACCAGAGGCCACTCTTAAGGGAGTAGTACCCCTCGTCTCCCTCATGTTTCGCATATTAGTTTTAAGATTTTCAGAAATTCAATCTATTAGTTTGGCGATTTTGATACCTTTCGCCACATTTCTTTGTCAATATCAAGACCTTTCGTGCTATTTAGGTGTCGATTTGTGCCTGGCGAGCGTAAGCGAGCCTCTAATTTTAGAAGGAATCGGCCTTCGGCCGGTACATTTTTCTACCGAAAAATGTACAAATTTATCTTGAAAGGGAGTCTAGGGGTGGTTTTCTAAGCTTGATGGCTTGTTTACCCATAAAAAAGGCTACGGACTATAATATCAATTAATCTTAACGCCTTCTGAACCGGCAACGTCTTTTCATTTATATTCTAGCTATATTTAAACGATTATGTGCAGTTTAGAATGGGTCAGTGGTAGTAAAAAGGGTTAAGTGAGATAGTTCGAACCCTGTTAATTGCTGGAGGCCCTATTTAAATAGAAGACAATAATCTAATAGTTGCCAGAATATATTGAAATGGATGCCACCTGTTCTGACAGGGTTAACCCCTTCTGTACCGGCGACGTCCGTTTCATTATATTCTGGCAAGTATTACACTACATCATTCAGTTTTATTTAAGTATCAGGGCAGTGTGTTGAGTAAAGATGGATGAAGAAGTGCGGGAGAGGGTACAACAGGGGAAGAGGGTTGTAGGAACGCTGAAAGCAGTAACAAGAAATAGGGTGGTCAGTATGGAAGTGAAGAAGTCCTTGCATGACAGTGTGGTAATCCCGACACTGACTTACGGAAGCGAAGCATGGACGTTGGTTGAGAGACTCAGACCAAAAGTGAGAGCAGTGGAAATGAATTACTTAACCCGGCAAGCGCGATAGGCCTCACGGAAGGCTTCCTATAGGGAACGCGATAGGCCTCACGGAAGCAGGACCATAAAAAAAGCTTTCCAAAAAAAAAAAAGGGCCTATCAAAAATTTTTGTTTGTCTCTAGGTGAGATAATTCCCCTCCAGTACTCATCCATGTAAATCTCACCCACCCCCCTCCCCTCCTTCCCCACCTTATTCCCCCCTCCCTCCCCTCCTCAATTATCACCTATTTTCCCTCTTATTATCATCATTTATCGGTTATTTTTCTCTCCCGCGATAATGTAGCACAAGTGGGTTGCAGAAAAGATCGATATGTAACGCCGAGACACCAGCCCACACCGCCCCGCTTGTCTCAGTTACCTCACAGACAGCGAGAGAGGAGGGTTGACTGTAGCTCTCTCTCGCCTGACATTACGACCGGGTGGCCAATATCTTCGTTTTTCACCACCCAAATGCTTTTCCCACTTATTTTAGCACTCTTGAAGGTTCATATATACATCATATATGTAAAATAAAAGCATACCGAAAACAAATAATGGTCTATATTGTAAATATAACGAATTCTGTCAGAATCCAAGGCTAGAAATACACAAATAACTACCCTAGCTCCTAGGGCTATTTAGCGCTTAACAGGTTAAGAAGTGCGTGCAGAGTTACATGGAGGGATAGACAGACTAATGAGGAAGTAAGAAGGAGGTGTGGTGTGGAGGTAGATGTGCTGGAAAGTGTGAAAAGGAATAACTTGAGATGGTTCGGCCATAATTATGGAACATATGGAAAGCGAGAGAATGACTAAGAGGGTGCACGAGAGCGAGGTGGAGGGACAGAGAGGGAGAGGTAGACCGAATGAGAGGTGGAAGGATGGAGTGAGGAAGTATATGAACGAAGGCGGTGCTGGTTGGGGGGTGGGGCGTCGACTGACTGGGGACAGAGATGCATGGGGGCGGTTTGTTCGTGGCCACCCCTTCGGGGATCACGGCGTCAGGCAATAGATAGATAGATAGATTCAGCTTCGGCAGAACCTCTAACAATAAAAAGGCTACAGAATATACCATTCCATCCATTGAGCTACCACAGATCCTTCCTAAGCTTCACCAAATCGTCTACATGTGGCTGAAATCAAATAGAAAAGACGTCGCCGGTACAGAAAGTGTTAATTACCCTTGAAATACAGGGTGGTGGACAATGCCTTCAACCACCAGACCTCAATTGGCAACGCTGCCATTTTCTACATAAGGGGAAAGTTATATTAATTCTACTTTCATATAGTACCGGTATATATATTTGTTTTAGTTTGCTCCCTAGACCTCTCTCAAACTTTCAAACATTCCATCTCTAACACCCCCCTTCGATATATATTAGAGTAGTCATGCCACTGGACTGGTAATCCAATGGTTCCGGGTTCGAATCCCGATGTATCAATGGGAAGATATTTTTGGGATGGAATATGTGCTGTGCCTAGTATCAGTGCATTACCACAAATCCCACCGAAACGCCAAAAAAAAAAAAATACCCTCATTGTTCCCTGATTAAATAGCATTGTATGAATGTTACCATATTCAAAATATGCTACAAGGGGCATTGGTCAATAGGTGGCGTTCTGAGAGTGAGGGTCTGAGTCTAGGTGATGAGACAGTGAAGCACTGGAGCGAAGCAGCTTCAGAGATGTGGCTGCTTCGAGCCATGGGTGGGCAACCGTGCATCTTGCGAAGGCAAGATATTGGAGGCTGGTTGTATCCCAAAGTGCTTCACATGTCTCACTCCCTAGACTGGAACGAGACCTCAAAGCTTCGGCGTTCAATGTACGGTTGAATGTACAGGCTCTCGGCCTATGCCAGAGAGGGAGTAGTTGGAATATAGAAGAACAAAAAACGTATATATATATATATATATATATATATATATATACTGTATATTTGTACATTTTTCGGTAGAAAAATGTCCTGGCCGCAGACTGGTTCCTCCAGAATGACATACTCGATGTCGCTCGCCAGGCAAAAATCAAAAACCAATGTGGCACAAAGGTCCTAATATTGACAAAGAAATGGGCAAAGGTATTATAATTGTATAGCTAATGGGGATAATCATGAAGAAGAAGGGTGTACATAACAACATACGAATACTTCCCCTTGGTATAGTAGAGCGGTAGGTTGCGGGAGTCGTCTTCCGGATATATTGTTTTAAAGGACCTTGCTGTAACCTGCTATTTTTGTTAATTAAGTTAGCGTGAAATTGACTGATCCCCGTCTTAAGGGAGGCATTTAGTTTGCTTCCTAGACCTCTATCAAGATTGAAAAACATCCTCAAGACCCCCTTCAAGATTAATTTCTACATTTTTCGGTAGAAAAACTTTCCTTCTAAAATTACAGGCTCGCTACCGCTCGCCAGGAAAGAAACTCGACATCTAAATGGCACGAGAGGTATCAAAATCGCCAAACTAACAGAACGAACGTCTTAAAATCTTAAAGCTAATATGCTAAACTTGAGGGAGAAAGGGTTCCAGAAAAAATCGACCACATCTCCCTTAATTAACCCCTTGAGGATTATGACCCGTTTTGACAGTTTATTCTGGTTAGTAATAGACGATTCTATTAAGTTATTACCTGTTATTAGACTATTTTATCAAGTTATTACCTGTTATTAGACTATTTTATTAAGTTATTACCTGTTATTAGACTATTTTATCAAGGTATTACCTGTTATTAGACTATTTTATTAAGTTATTACCTGTTATTAGACTATTTTATTAAGTTATTACCTGTTATTAGACAATTTTATTAAGTTATTACCTGTTATTAGACTATTTTATTAAGTTATTACCTGTTATTAGACTATTTTATTAAGTTATTACCTGTTATTAGACAATTTTATTAAGTTATTACCTGTTATTAGACTATTTTATTAAGTTATTACCTGTTATCTCCTTGCGACATATATGACGCGATCGCGTCATATGGAACTTATGACCAAAAACTCATATGACGCGATCGCGTCATATGGACTTATCTACATACCTCTCCAATAAGTCCAAATGACGTTCTAGCGTCATATGGAGTTCAGTAAGTCCGGTAAGTTAGATGAAGGTCTGTCGGTTGGTGGCAACCCCAGGTTCCTCCGACAATTCTAACGGCCAGCAGTGTGGTTTTGACAGTTGTGCGGTTGCAGTGGCAATGATACCGGGTGCCTGCCTCCGTGGACTTACTGGAACATAATATGTGTGAAGGAGTTAATAGACTATTTTATTAAGTTATTACCTGTTATTAGATTATTATATTAAGTTATTACCTGTTATTAGACTATTTTATTAAGTTATTACCTGTTATTAGACTATTTTATTAAGTTATTACCTGTTATTAGACTATTTTATTAAGTTATTACCTGTTATTAGACTATTTTATTAAGTTATTACCTGTTATTAGACTATTTTATTAAGTTATTACCGGCTGTTAGACTATTTTATTAAGTTGTTACCTGTTATTAGACGATTCTATTAAGTGCATAGTGTGTTGATTTTCGGTGTGAGCATCCTAGGTTCGAATCCCCGGACTGCCATATGTGCTTCTTAATTTCATTAATCGATTTTAGGAGTAGAGTTGGTTGGTGGAGAGAACATAATAATTAGATGATTTTATTAAGTTATTATCTGTTATTAGACGATTTTATTCAGCTTCAGCACACCCTCTAACAATAGTGGAGCAGATAACTGCAAATTTCAGGAGAATCGTTCATTTCCGGAAACAAGCACCAAATATGGCACACATACTCCTTGGGGATTGCTCTTTTGATAAAACCCGTTAGCCACCTACAAATTCAAGATGGCGGCCATTTTTCAAGATGGCCGCCATTGAATATACAGAAATATTGCATTTCGCAATAAAATCGCAAAGACTTGTCCTATTTGAAAGATCTTGGTGTCAAATCATACATTTTTCACTTTGTAGAATCCGAATTTGGAACCATGGACTTACTCACTAGCTTCCTTGTACCATAATATCACTCCCGGAATCCTAATATTCTGCTAAATTAGAGGTTCATGTTACGTCTGACTCGGCTAAAATGCATGGTAGTGTATATCGTAGTAGTGTTAGAGGTTTAGTATGTGTAGCATCTTCCTGTACAAGGCTTCCAAACTGGACATGACACGATGCGGTGGGGGGGGGGGGGGGGGACGTTGAGAGACTTGCAGCTGAAGGTGTAGAGTAGTAGCTCAACAGAGCGGATGTCAACGCACAGCCAGGGCACACTGGTGGCACCGCTGCTGTGAAACTCAGCATGGGGTTCAGTATCAGCTGAATAATTAGTTTAGTGTAGCTAAATAATTAGTTTAGTGTCCCAAATGCTGTCTAATAAGCCCCGCATCAGTTAGCTACTGTAGATTACATGTAGTTTAACATAGATGTTTAGTTAGATAGCCGCGCCTGAATTGACAGGGTGTGCCAGCGCAGGAGAGCCGAGCCAAGGGTAACGAGGCTTTACATTGCTTTGCATGTAGTTACCTGGATGGTGTACAGATCGCACAGGACTTAAATGATACTGGATGAATGATCGGGCTAGGTGTAGGTCATATATTTTTATTCCCGAACCTAGTCGTATCCCATACCTTATTGTGCATGATTGTGATCAAGGTGGTAAAAGGATAACCCCTCGGCCTTGATTCACTGAATACAGATAATTATCATACTGTGATAATCTGTTATATCTGTTATCATATAACATACTGTGTTATATCATACTGTGATTATCTGTTATATACAGTGATTATCTGTTATCTATTATATCTGTGTTACAGATAATTATCATACTGTATTCACCAAGATGGCAAATACAGATCCAGGACCGTCTAAATTCCGGACTGACTGGAGCAAGTGTTGTCTTTGCCAGAAGAAGAAGAGTGAAGAGCTCAAGTCACCACGTGCACAACAACCACAAGAACATGATGGCTACACTATGATTGCGACTACTATTCCCCTCTTTCACGCAATTAATGAGATGCCTATTGTTCTGGATCCAGCCAGACTTGATGATGGTGGCGGCATTGAAGAAACTCTGAGGAGGAACAAGGCGCAGTATCACCAGAGTTGTCGCCTTATATTCAACAACACGAAACTGGAGAGAGCCAGAAAAAGAAGAGCAGAGAGTGCTCAGCCAGTAGAATGCCAGACCAATCTGCGTAGAACCAGCCTTGAAGGCCAAACGTGTTTCATATGTGACAAAGAAGCCCCATCCTCTGAACTCAGACAAGTTATGACAATGAACCTCAATAACAGACTTAATGAATGTGCCCAAACTTTAAATGACGGAAAACTTCTTGCAAGACTCAGCGGTGGAGATGCTATTGCACAGGAGCTCAAATACCATTTTGCATGCTTGACAGACCTGTACAATAGAGAGAGGACGTAACTCAGAGCCACCAAGAGACTGGAACAGGAACGTGCACCCGAAGAGGATGCCCACCCACAGGCATTCTCAGATCTAGTCACATATCTAGTGGAGACCACCAGATCTGGCGAGGGTCCTGCAGTCTTCCGACTTGCAGACATAGTTCACCTGTATGCCCAGCGCCTGGAACAGCTGGGTGATGATGCACCTGCTGTCAACTCCAAAAGACTGAAGGAAAAACTGCTGTCAGAAATACCTGAGTTGGTAGTGCACAAGCAGGGATGAAATGTTCTTCTGGCTTTCCAGAAAGATATGGGCTTTGTCTTGTCAGAAGCCTCTGACTATTATAGTGAAGCTATTATCCTTGGCAAAGCAGCTAACATCTTGCGAAGATATATGCTGGACCACAAGTCCACATTTGATGGAACCTTCCATGAGGGGTGCATCGAGCAGGCCATTCCACTCACTCTTCTTCAGTTTGTGGCCATGCTTGAACACGGAGCGGACATCAAATCTCAACTGAGGTTTGGCGCATCAAAGACAGATCTAGCAATTGCTCAGCTGCTTCAGTACAACTGCTACACAATGTACAAAGAAGGAGCAGCAACTCACAGACACTCCAAAGACAGAGAAACCACATTCCCTGTTTACATGGGGATTTCTGTCTACACAAAGACCAGAAAGAGAAAGTTGGTGGAAATGCTTAACGAGCATGGCATCAGGATTTCATACGACAGGGTGCTACAGATATCTGCACAGCTGGGAGATGCAACAGTCAGCAAGTACGTGGAGGATGGGGTGGTCTGTCCACCAGTTCTGCGAAAGGGCTGTTCACCACATCAGCCATGGACAACATAGACCACAATCCCACTGCAACGACAGCGACAACTTCTTTCCATGGAACCAGCGTCTCTGTTTTCCAGCACCCAACTAAAGAAGACAAAGGTGAAGAGCGTGGACAGCTGAAGTTCGGAGAGGAGAAAGTGAAGACAGTTCCAGAACTTCCAGACTCCTTCACCAATGTCTGGCCCGCCTTCTTCACCAAGAAGAAACCCTCTCCTCCCCAGAGTGGTGTGACACACCCAGACACCAGTCTGCTGAGGCCACAACTGGCAATAGAGTATGAGTGGCTGGAGAAGGTCACTGTGACAGATGGGCCAGTGGATGTGACTTGGTCAGCCCACCATGCTTCACAGAAGAGACGAAAGCCATTTGAGGTCAGCATTACATCACTTTTGTCTCTGCTGCGAGATCAGGCCCACTCGGTTGCTACAGTCAAGCATGTGATGGACAAGATCAAGGAGATAGTGGCATTTCTGAACCCCGGTCAGGTGCCAGTCATTGCTGCTGACCAGCCAATATATGCAGTAGCCAAGCAGGTCCAGTGGCACTGGCCTGAAATCTACGGTGAGGACAAGTTCGTCATAATGTTCAGAGGCTTGCATATTGAGATGGCGGCACTGAAGTCCATTGGAACTCTACTCCAGGACAGTGGTTGGACAGGAGCCCTCTTGGAGGCAGGGATAGTATCTCCTGGGACAGCAGATTAATTTCTGACAGCTTCGAGCATCACTAGGACACGACAGATGCACCAGATAACAGCATGCAGTCTGTACAAGCTTCTGAAGGCAGCCTGGAGCTAGGTCTGCAGCAGTTGTGGGTTGCCTTTGGCCAAGGACAGAACCTGAGGTGGGTTCCTGTACATGACTTGTGTTGCACTCTTGCAGAAAAGAGCTAAGGGATGCTCTTCTTCCATGCCTTCACTGGCTGCGATGTCGTTTCAGCAATCCGTGGCAAAGGGAAGAAGTCTGCTTGGCAAACCTGGGATGTTTGTGATGAGGCTTCCGGTGTCTTCAGCAAACTCAGCCAGTACCCACCGGTAGTTGATGATGAAGACCTGGAGACCTTGGAGAAGTTCGTGGTCATGATGTATGACAGATCCAGCACAGCTGAAGGTGTCGATGATGCGAGGTTGGACATGTTTGCTCGGAAGCAGAGGCCGTACGAAGCCATTCCTCCAACCCGAGCAGCACTGAAGCAGCATGTGAAGCGTGCTGCCTACCAGGCGGGCTGCATCTGGAGTCAGTCAACAGTACGTCAACCAGAAACGCAGACTCCTGCCAACTGGGGCTGGACCAAGAAAGGAGATCTGTGGCAGATCGTTTGGACAGAGCTCCCACCCATTGCAGAGAGTTGCCAGCAGCTGACCAAGTGTGGATGCAAGTCGGCACTGTGCAGCTGCAGATGCAAGGTTTAGAAGCGTTGTAGTATACTCATCCAGACAGCAAGACAATAAGTGACAAACAAGTATAGGCCTACTGCCTACATGTACATCCAATAATATATCGGACTGATGGTGCCTATGATATGGGCACTGTTTACCCTAATTATGATTCCGGGACTTATATTATGGTACAAGGAAGCTAGTGAGTAAGTCCATGGTTCCAAATTCGGATTCTACATAGTGAAAAATGTATGATTTGACACCAAGATCATTCAAATAGGACAAGTCTTTTTGCGATTTTATTGCGAAATGCAATGTTTCTGTATATTCAATGGCGGCCATCTTGAAAAATGGCCGCCATCTTGAATTTTTAGGTGGCTAGCGGGTTTTATCAAAAGAGCAATCCCCAAGGAGTATGTGTGACAAATTTGGTGCTTGTTTCCAGAAATGAACGATTATTCCAGTTATCTGCCCCTCTACAATGGAAAGGACTACCTAATTTAATCCTTTCAGCTACCACAGATCCAATTCCTAAGCCACATGGAATCGTCTACACGTAGCTGAAATCATAGTAAACTAAATAAGAGGATTCTACATAGGTGGAGCAATTGACCACTTGCGAGTTTTGGGCTATAAGGAAGTTGGAGCCATGAACATTGACATTACAGAGAAATACAATAGTAATGTTGGTTTCTGATGGATAAAAAGTATGATCAATTTGGTTTTATGTATTTATATACAGTATGTATTATGACCTTAGTTTAGCTGATAAACATTAATGGCCGCAGCTCCAACTTCCTTATAGACCAAAACTCGCAATTGGTCAATTGAAGGTGAGATTGTCAAATAGGTGGTGACATGGACAGAGCCAGAATCACTATAGTTGGTTATATTTCAGTTGATGGTAAATTGAACCCATTAACAACTGATTGGTCTACACTTAACCCTTCCCGCCAGGGCAGCATTTTAAAAGGACACCGCGGCAGATGGGCAGGAGCCCGGGTGTCCTTTTAACCCCTTATTAGCCGGGCCCGACTTAAGTCCATATAGAGAACACCTGCCCAAAGAGCGGGGCCCGACTTAAGTCTGTGTGCTATTTTGGAGCAATATTGCCTCTGAGAGAGAGACGAGCGGTGGGCGGAGCATAGGTCGAGCTCTGACCATTCGCCACGGCTCCCGCGGGCCTACTGACGTTTACTCCACACACATCCACCCTCCCTTCCTCATTACACAGGGTATTATGTCAAGAAATTACCGTATTTTAGGGATTTTTCCTTCGTCTTGCACGACCGTTGCAAGAGAACGCGTGGTCATAGGAGGATGGTTCTGGTGTCATTGGAAAGCTGAATTAACGCCCTTTCAGGGATACATAATTGTATTACGCTCTGGCTCTTGTTTATGCATGAAAAAGAGCACGGAAACAAGGCCATTTAGGGTAAAACGACCCGCTTGGCTGGTAGTAGAAATTCCTTACGGGCCCGCTCGTAAGGCATTAAAATTCGTAAGCTTGAAAGCCTATTCAGCTTGTTTTGAAAGCCGCGCATCCGACTTATGTAAACAAAGCCTGTCGGAGGCGACGCGCACACCTCTGGAAGCAAGCAGACGTCGGAGCTTTGTTGTTGTGTGGTCTGCTGAGACAGATTCAGTCTTGAAAAGTGTGTCACATTGCTAAAATCGCGGCAAAATGCGCTCCACGGAAATCGTCATCACAACTGAACCAGTTGACTTAGAGAGCTCTACTTAACGCCAATCTACAGATTGGAAACCACAGTACGTTTAAACATGCGTGGACATTTTCTTGCAGTTAAAATAACAAAGAAACAGTAGCCTAGGCGTAGACGTTTTTCGGCCATATCGCCCGGATCTCAACAATGTCCTTAGGATAGCGAACCCGTCCGGGAAGGGTATTAAGGGGCTAGTGTTTTTTTGTTGGTGTATATATATTGTGACGCACCCAGTGCGTGGCAACGCAACCTGATTGTACTCCTTGGTACTCCACTGTACCGCCCGTACCACTGTGCCGTGCTGGCTGCCTATATTGAGTGTGACAACGTATAACTATGTTCTTTGTATCTCTGCAAAGGTCTCGTCATGTGCTAACCAGTGGTGGGTTTTGTTTTAAGCCATGTCGAGACCTTCCATTTAATATGTAGTATCAATAGAGAAGTTGATAGATAAGACAATGGGAGTTCAGAGAGAGAGAGTGAGTTAGGCTTCAGAGCGAGAGGGTAGCAATGCGCCACGCTGCCGGGGGGGTGGTTGCCAGACGTATGGACTGGTTGGCAGCCTTGCGCTTATAGCTAGGCGCGACAGGGTTGGTAGTCCATTGCCGCCTGCCTATGCTGCCTGGGCTGCCCATGTTGTCGTACTGCACATTGCCTGGAGGCTCGCTGTGTGTTCCATGATCAGGTTGCCTAGAACCTTTGAGATTCTAACATCCCTTGCCCTCTCTCCCAACTTCTCACGGTTGCACTCTTTCTCTCTGACGACATTACTCTCATTTCATTCTTCTCTCTATTTAAATGCATAACCTTCCCTTGAGGTCCTAAAGGAGTTTCAGCACTCACCTCTCGTATTACTCTTAGGACAAGCATATATTTACATGTATTAGATTTAAGGGGTTAATGTGAACAGCGATCTTCTTGATGAGGATAGTTGGTGAACGTTCTACATGTTCACGAGTTATATGCCCAGCTCATCATCCAATTTGTGACTAGACTAGTGCCATGTGTAAGAGCCCGACCATGCCCAGGAGTTGTCTGTAGAGGGGCGAGGACTTAGCCTTGATTTGCCTACCGAGCCAGGAGCGAGTGTAGTACCAGAGACTACAGCTCGCTCGTAGTGCCGGTATAGTACAGTAACGTAATTTATCTGTCCTTGTGTTCTCTGCAGTCTTTTCCTGGGTTCTCGCTTTCGGTGCTGGGACTCGTTGTTCCTGTGACTTGGCCTGCTAGCTAGAACACATGGGGATGATGAGTCGGTTATATCTTTATTTTACTATGCATTGCAGCTCTCTTTAAGTTTATGTATGTAACACTTTACAATACACATTACTCACACACAAGACAACACTATTAATACTTTCATGTATCAAGTAACTGCACTGTCGTTTTGCTGCTGTGTCCGGAGTTCTGTTGCGTAGGGCGCATACGGACTCAGAGGGGAGACAGAGTGAGAGAAGCGAAGTAGCCTATGCGGTAGTAGGCTACCGGCGCAGTACTGTTGCCTGCAACCTTTTAGTTATTCCAAGTATAGATTCATTCTTATAATAAGTGACTACTATTTATGTTCCTTCCATGTGTATTATTAGGTATCTACTGGATCATGAACATCTTGTATGCTACATGCTAGTGCATGTTAGTAGGGGACAGTTATTCTAGTGCACGCGCTTTCAAGTAGGCGTGTACATTTGTCATTTAGCATTTCACTGTCATACCTTTAGCCTGCTTCTATTCTACATTATTAGAGGCTTAATAATAACGTAGTTTCTTGAGTATTGCATTTCTTTAGTAATAACGTAACCTATAAATATCTGAGGGAGTTTAGCCTCATAGCCTACCCCTGTTGTACACTTTCGCCGAGTTAAGGTACCTCGTTACCATAGACGATAACTCTGTAGGGCGTTGGTGCTTTTGTTGTCTGGAGCATATAGTATTTGGGACTGGAATCGAGCGTGTCGTTGTCACATAAGCCATTTCTGTCCTACGATCAAGAATCCCGAATATGTATTGCCGATCCAGCCGTAACAAAATGGCGACCTTGCACAAGATTCAGTAGTATCCTATCACATGTTTTTTGGAGAACTATTCTATGCTACCTAGTAGAGCTGGCTAGAATTTTCTTGCATATTGGAGGAATTTTTATTGTGTCATTATTGTATTGGTGGACTTGCAGATTGTTTCGTTGGGGGTGTCTAGAGTAGAGTCATTCAAGCATCTTTAACATTTTGTGAGTCGAGACTGCAATTAGTAATAAGCACTTCTTTTTTTTTATGAACAGCAATTGTATAACCAGCACTATGTCTAATGACTCATCATTTACGGGGGAGGATAACACGGTACAGCCTAGTGACCAGCAAGTACAACAGATATTTAGGGAGGGGAGTGTTATAAGTGGAGAGAGGGATGCCCGGGCATTTTTGCAGACACCTTTGACCGAACAGCGCCTGCAGGCTATTGATTGTTACGGTCTTCGCTGTTTAGCCACGGTTTTGGGGCGGGACTGTCCTGACAGTTGGCCCAAGAAGAATTTGGTGGCATGTTTGTTGGGTGATGGCGATGGGGCGGTGGGTGGAGTGGGATCTTGGGGGGTTCCCTCCAAGCCTCCATTCCACTCTACCCCTGAGCTGGGCCCTCAGCCAGCGATTCTTAGCACGATGCAGCAGGAGGGTTCTCAATGGCAAGCTGGCTTACCCGTAAACACGTCTCGGTGTGGATCCCCCATTTTGTGCTCTCCCCCCCCAGGCCTGTCTCCTGAGATGTTATTTCAGCTAGAACTAGCTAAGCTTAAGTTGCAAGAGAGTCAACAGTCTAGTATAGAACGCATAGAGGTTGCTAGAATCCAAGCCAATCAGGATGCAACCAGGTACCAGGCTGAAATGGATGTCGAGAAGTCTAGAGTAGAGACCACGGGGCGTCATCTCGGTGGTGGGCACCGGGTTACAGACTCACTTTCGCATTTAATTAAGTTAGTACCCGCATTTGATGAGACAGCAGTGTCTGAGTTTTTGCTCGTTTCGAAAAGAAGTGTCGTGAGTATGACTGGCCGGAGGTTAAATGGGCAGCATTAGTTTCATCACGTCTAGTGGGTAAGGGGTTGAAAGCCTACGATGCACTGTCACTGGACGAGAGTGTCGTGTATGGACTGGTGAAGGAGGCTGTGCTCCGGGCCTACGAACTGCAACCCGAAACTTATAGATTGAAGTTCCGTGGCGTGAATAAGAAGAGCGACGTCAGTTTTATGGAGCACGCACGGGACTTAACAGATGCATGTAATAACTGGTTTCGGTCCGAGCACGCAGAGTCGGCTGAGGAAATTAAGCAACTTTTCTATCTGGAACAGTTTTACAAATGTACTGGAACCGATCTAACGCTGAACATTAAGGAAAAATGTCCCAAGACAGTAGAGGAGGCTGCCAAGATGGCAGACTTCAGATTATCATTGATTCGTGGTTGCGGTGCCGCTCAGAGGGCTGAGTCAGGGCAGAAGGGGCGCTATACCCCACCCACCAGAGTTTTCGATAATAACAAATCCTATGACACACATAACCACACTAAATGCATTGCACCTAATAACACCTACAAACACAAGCTTCTCCCGTTTACTAAAGGTCAGGCCCTTCTTCGCCCGCACAAGGGAAGAAGCCCATTGGGGATGTGAAATGTTACAAATGTCAGAAGCTAGGCCATTATTCACGTGAGTGCCCTAGTAACACTCCCGCTAAGCCGGTGTCATTGGTTCACAGTATCGGTGTGTCTCTGAAGGCTGCAGCAACTGCCCGGGGTAGGTTGTCAGCAGCTGAGGCACACGCGGTAAAGAAGCGTACGGAAGGCTCGACACCTGTCCGGGACACTTTCTGTAACCATCGGGGACACGGGTTTGTGAGCTGGGGGAGTGAACTACGGAGGGTTGACTTGCTGAGGGATACGGGGGCTTCGCAAACTTTGTTGAGGAACTTCACAGGGAAACCGATAAATGCGGCCAGAGTTGTTGTGGTGCAGGGTATAAATGCTACGAGGTCATACCCACTTGTGAGGTTGGAGTTGAGAGTGGGAGAGAGGTGTGCAGGGAGCTGGATGTAGGGATCGTTGAGTGTTTGCCAGTTGAGGGCGTCGACCTTCTTCTCGGCAACGACTTTGCGGTGCCCACTTCCGGGACTCCACCCTTAGTCGTTGCCGAGAGGGCGGCCGACGTGGATGGTGAGAATCGGGAATGGGTTGGGAGGTGCCAACAGGATGAGATGGCCTGTGTGGTAACCCGATCTCGCTCTGCGGCTCCTGCACAGCCTAGCACTCAACCTCGGGGACAGTGGAGGAAGGATCAGGAGAAGGTTTCTAAGGGCAGGAAAAGGGACATTGATTCTGCTGCACTTCTCGGTGATTCGGTACTTGGACCTATAATAAACACGGGAGTTGACTCTGGCCCAGATATGGTGTGTAACAAGGCAGAGTTGGGTAAGACTTCGCGTGAGGCAAGAGCTGTAGCGAGAGCCACTAAGGCAGTAGAGCCTACTAGCCGGGGTAATGTCTTATTACAAAACCATCTTGATGCATTGACGCCCAGGGACATTAGTGAGCAGCAGCTGCAAGACGCTAGCCTAGCTCGTTATAGCAATGGTGCCATAGAGTTGGAGGAAGATGGGGATGCGAAGCCGGGAGATTTCTTTAGGCTCAACAGGATATTGTACCGCAGATTTCTAGACCCCAAATCGAAGTGGGAGGGCGGTGCGAGGGTAGTAGACCAGGTGGTTGTTCCAAATAAGTATAGAGAGTCCTTATTGTGTCTGGCGCATGATGTGCCGGTGGCGGGTCATTTGGGGGTAACAAAAACATTGGCGGCATTGGGCAGGTTTTTCTGGTGGCCTGGGGTCAAGGCTGATGTCTGTGCATGGGTGGCTGGGTGTGCGACCTGCCAGACAACGGGGAAGCCTAACCAGACCATCCCGAAGGCACCTTTGTTTCCCATACCTGTCACCGGGCCTCCGTTCAGCAAAGTTGTAGTAGATTTGGTTGGCCCTTTCCCGCCTACTAGTAGTGGCAATAAATTCCTGTTGACAATCATGGATGTGGCTACGAGATACCCGGACGCATACCCCATGAGAAACGGCTCGGCAAAGGCAGTTGTTAAAAACTTATTATTGGTCTGTTCCCGTTATGGATTTCCACGTGAGGTGCAGTCAGACCAGGGGAGCAATTTTACATCCAAATTGTTCAAGCAAACCCTTCAGTTGCACGGTATATGTTCTGTAGTGTCGTCAGCCTACCATCCCGAGAGTCAGGGAGTCTTGGAGCGGTGGCACTCGACCCTGAAGAGTATGCTACGCTGTTACTGTGCAGAACATGACACTGATTGGGATTTGGGTCTGCCGTATGTTCTGTTCGCTGCACGTGAAGTCCCAGGAGAGAGCCTGGGGTTCAGTCCAAATCAACTAGTCTTTGGCCATAATGTGAGAGGACCTTTAAGTATGGTGAAAGAGATCTGGGAGGGCGAAGAGAAGCCGGGGTCTGTACTTAAATATATCCTTGAGAGCCGGGAGAGACTTATAGGTTGCATGGCAGCGGCAGGTAATAACTTGGTTAATGCACAGGCGGTCATGAAGCACCAGTATGACGCCAAGGTGAAGCTTCGGGAGTTTTCGGTGGGTCAGGAGGTAATGTTGCTTTTACCTTTGCCTGGACACCCCCTTTCTGCCAAGTTTATTGGGCCGTATGTGGTGGCTAAGAAACTGTCCGACCTTGATTATCTCGTTGCAACACCTGACCGTAGAAAAAAACATCAGTTATGTCATGTTAACCTCATGAAAGAGTATGTGAGACGCCCCTCAGAGCCTCTCACTGTCCCTGTGCTGGCCTGCAGCGGCCAGGGTGGAGAAGGAGGTGGGGACAGTCATGCTGCTGAGGAGGATAGCTGGGACTGTGTCATTTCCGCGGAACAGTGGGCGGGGAATACTGAACAAGAGGCTAGGCAAGCTGTAAGTCACCTGCCTGAGCACCAGGGTGCTGCTGTCCTAGGCCTGTTCAGGTCATACCCCTCTGTTTTCGCCGAACACCCAGGTCTCACTACTCAGGTAACGCACGACGTGGACGTCGGTGATAATGTGCCCTTCAAGTCAGTGCCCTACCGTGTGCCCCCGGTAAAGTTGCCAGCTTTACGGGAGGAGTTAAAGTACATGGTTGAGAGAGGGATGATCACTGAAGGTTATGTGAAGTGGACATCACCCGTCACGTTGCAGCCAAAACCTGACGGCAAGGTGCGGTTCTGCATAGATTTTCGTAGGCTAAATGGCTTGACCACTACCAACCCTTACCCTTTGCCTCGAGTTGACGACAGCGTGGACAAGATAGGGAATGCAAAGTACCTTACTAAAATTGATCTTGTAAAAGGCTACTGGCAAGTACCCCTGTCGGACCGAGCTAAGCAAGTTTGTGGTTTTGTGGTAGATGGCAAGACCTACCAATGTAACGTAATGCCTTATGGGCTTAAGAACGCACCTGCCACGTTTCAGAACCTGATGAACGATATTTGTGACGAAATCCCTAACTGCACGGTCTACCTTGATGACGTGATAGTGTATGATGACGATTTTGAAAATCACCTAAGGCACTTAGAGACCCTGTTTGGGAAGTTGCACGATGCTGGGCTGGTGGTGAACCTGAGGAAGTGCGAGTTTGTAAAGGCTACTGTGCAGTATCTTGGCTTCGTGGTCGGGTTAGGCCGGGTGTGCCCCCCCCTGAGCAAGATACAGGCTATCAATATGTTTCCCAGGCCCACCACTAAGCGCCAGGTCATGCGGTTCCTAGGTATGATAGGCTATTATAGGCGCTTCATCCGGGGATACTCTACTGTCTTAGCACCGTTAACTGATCTACTGTCGAAGTCAGTGAAGTTCTGTTGGGCTGCGGAGTGTCAGAGGGCTTTCGACCTAGTCAAGCACCTGCTGTGTACACATCCGATTTTGAGAGCCCCAGACTTCTCCAGGAGTTTTCAGCTGGCGACTGATGCCAGCGGTGTGGGTGCCGGGGCAGTGTTACTGCAGACTGATTCCGAGGGCTTGGAACACCCAGTGAGCTTCTTTTCTCGCAAGTTTAATTCGGCACAAAGGAATTACTCGACTATAGAGAAGGAGCTTCTTGCTATCGTTTTGTCGCTCAAACATTTCGAAGTTTATGTTCCAGCCTACGGCCCGGTAGTGACGATTTATACGGACCATCATCCCTTGAAATTCCTAAATCAGTTTCACAATCGGAATATGCGGTTGACCAGGTGGTCCCTAATGCTCCAAGAGTATAATCTCAACATTCAGCATATTGCCGGGAGTGAGAACGTGATAGCAGATTGTCTATCAAGGGTTGATGATCCAGGATAGTCGTGCACGGTGTGTGGGTTGAGCAGGAGTAAAATTAGGCTATCATAACGCCGTCCAAAAAGATTATAAAACAATAAAATAAACGAGAATTTTTTTTTTTAGTTTTGTAAGTCTTTATTGTTGTAGCATGATGCATGCGATATTGTGTTTTATGTATAATTCACACTTCAGTTGTTGTGCACCTTTTGCAATTAGTGGCAGCTAAGGGTAGCAGGTCGGTTGGTTGCCTGTCAGATTTTGATAATGCTTCTAAGGTCGATTATCTAAAATCTTGGGGGGGCTGTGACGCACCCAGTGCGTGGCAACGCAACCTGATTGTACTCCTTGGTACTCCACTGTACCGCCCGTACCACTGTACCGTGCTGGCTGCCTATATTGAGTGTGACAACGTATAACTATGTTCTTTGTATCTCTGCAAAGGTCTCGTCATGTGCTAACCAGTGGTGGGTTTTGTTTTAAGCCATGTCGAGACCTTCCATTTAATATGTAGTATCAATAGAGAAGTTGATAGATAAGACAATGGGAGTTCAGAGAGAGAGAGTGAGTTAGGCTTCAGAGCGAGAGGGTAGCAATGCGCCACGCTGCCGGGGGGGTGGTTGCCAGACGTATGGACTGGTTGGCAGCCTTGCGCTTATAGCTAGGCGCGACAGGGTTGGTAGTCCATTGCCGCCTGCCTATGCTGCCTGGGCTGCCCATGTTGTCGTACTGCACATTGCCTGGAGGCTCGCTGTGTGTTCCATGATCAGGTTGCCTAGAACCTTTGAGATTCTAACATCCCTTGCCCTCTCTCCCAACTTCTCACGGTTGCACTCTTTCTCTCTGACGACATTACTCTCATTTCATTCTTCTCTCTATTTAAATGCATAACCTTCCCTTGAGGTCCTAAAGGAGTTTCAGCACTCACCTCTCGTATTACTCTTAGGACAAGCATATATTTACATGTATTAGATTTAAGGGGTTAATGTGAACAGCGATCTTCTTGATGAGGATAGTTGGTGAACGTTCTACATGTTCACGAGTTATATGCCCAGCTCATCATCCAATTTGTGACTAGACTAGTGCCATGTGTAAGAGCCCGACCATGCCCAGGAGTTGTCTGTAGAGGGGCGAGGACTTAGCCTTGATTTGCCTACCGAGCCAGGAGCGAGTGTAGTACCAGAGACTACAGCTCGCTCGTAGTGCCGGTATAGTAGAGTAACGTAATTTATCTGTCCTTGTGTTCTCTGCAGTCTTTTCCTGGGTTCTCGCTTTCGGTGCTGGGACTCGTTGTTCCTGTGACTTGGCCTGCTAGCTAGAACACATGGGGATGATGAGTGGGTTATATCTTTATTTTACTATGCATTGCAGCTCTCTTTAAGTTTATGTATGTAACACTTTACAATACACATTACTCACACACAAGACAACACTATTAATACTTTCATGTATCAAGTAACTGCACTGTCGTTTTGCTGCTGTGTCCGGAGTTCTGTTGCGTAGGGCGCATACGGACTCAGAGGGGAGACAGAGTGAGAGAAGCGAAGTAGCCTATGCGGTAGTAGGCTACCGGCGCAGTACTGTTGCCTGCAACATTTTAGTTATTCCAAGTATAGATTCATTCTTATAATAAGTGACTACTATTTATGTTCCTTCCATGTGTATTATTAGGTATCTACTGGATCATGAACATCTTGTATGCTACATGCTAGTGCATGTTAGTAGGGGACAGTTATTCTAGTGCACGCGCTTTCAAGTAGGCGTGTACATTTGTCATTTAGCATTTCACTGTCATACCTTTAGCCTGCTTCTATTCTACATTATTAGAGGCTTAATATTAACGTAGTTTCTTGAGTATTGCATTTCTTTAGTAATAACGTAACCTATAAATGTCTGAGGGAGTTTAGCCTCATAGCCTACCCCTGTTGTACACTTTCGCCGAGTTAAGGTACCTCGTTACCATAGACGATAACTCTGTAGGGCGTTGGTGCTTTTGTTGTCTGGAGCATATAGTATTTGGGACTGGAATCGAGCGTGTCGTTGTCACATAAGCCATTTCTGTCCTACGATCAAGAATCCCGAATATGTATTGCCGATCCAGCCGTAACAATATATATATATATATATATATATATATAATATATATGTATATAATTATATATATATATATATATATACCGGTATATATATATATATTGTATAATAACCTCGCTAGACCTCCATCAAGCTAAACAAAGAAACACCCCTAGACCCCCATCAAGATATACAGTATGTGTAAAATTTTCGGTAGAAAAATGTCCCGGCCGAAATCCGGTTCCTCCCAGAATTACATGCTCGCTTGCGCTCGCCAGGAAAAATTGACACCTAAATGGCACGAAAGGTTTTTATGTTGAAAACAAATGGGGTGAAATGTATTAAAACAGCCAAACTAATGGAACGAACGTCATAAATGATCAAAGCCAATGAGAGGGAGATAAAGCGACCACCTGCCCCTTAATGGGAAGCAAGGAGTCTACTATGTCTCAGGGTCGTATTTATGACAAATTATCATAATCACCAACGTATTTCGCTACAAAATCTACTACTATAGTCTATTCGCTGTAAGTAGGCGATAAATCGTGACCACTAACATCTGTAATTCAAAAACGACTAAAGTAATCGAACGAATATTTCTACCATTTGGGAAGAGTCAGTCAAGGAATAGGTGTGGCAATTTACAACCAATTTGCTCTAGTTCTTTTTGAGTTACAGAGGATAGAGGTCATGATTTCTCGCCTACTTGCAGCGAATAGACTATAGCTGAGTAACCAAGATATAGTAACATAGCAATTCACCATCATCTGGAAAAAATAGACAATATCATGCTATAACATGTTCTAAAATGGTAGTCCACAAATACTGAACCCTACCTCTGTAACTAAAAAACTGGGTAGAGTAAATGGTCTGTACATTTTCATACCTATTCCCTTTCCAAATGGTAGAAATACTGACTCGATTAATCTAGTCGTTTGAGAATTATAGAGGTTAACGTTCCAGAGTTTTGGCCCAATTGCCGACTTGCGAGTTTCGTTCTATAAGGAAGTTGGAGCTGTAGACACCGATATTTAACCGAATTTATAGCTAAAATATGGTCGTAGTACATTTATAAATACATAAAACCCAATTCAACATACCATTTATTTATCAGAAACGTACATTATTATTGCATTTCTCTTTAATGTCGATGTTCACGGCTCCAACTTCCTTATAGTCTGAAACTCGTAGGTGGTCAATTACTTGGAACAAGGTATAGGTAGACAAACACGACCATACTATTTGAGCGACGCCACCTTCACGTTCTAACAATCGACCCAATAAACACATGTTAAGGGGAGATGGGTCGCTTTTCTGGTCCCCCTTCTTCCTCATGTTTAGCACCATTAGTTTTCAGATTTTAAGACGTTCGGCTCATTAGTTTGGCGATTTTAAGACTGTTCGACGCATTTCGTTGTCAATGTTAACACCTTTCGTGCTATTTAGGTGTCGATTGTTTTCCTGCCGAACGGTAGTGAGCCTGTAATTTTGGAGGAATCGGCCTTCGGCCGGGACATTTTTCTACCGAAAAATGTACAAATTAGAAGGGAGATCTAGTGAATGTTTTTTGTTTTTAAGTTTGGTGAAGATCTAGCGAGGAGACTAAAATAATAATAAATATATCAAATAATCGACCAAAACATAAACCATCCCTTCTTAAACCCTTCACCATGATGACGTAATTATCATCCTATTCTGGTTACCATTAGACGATTTTCTTTAGTTTATAGTCTCCCTC
>JBAKBP010026335.1:0-31854 GCA_037953745.1 Lithodes maja | reverse complement strand
CTATGACCTATACACTCACCATTATGCTGAAACACTAACTATAATGTTGGAAGTTTGACTGAATCACCAAATGACAAATTACTATTACTATATTTCCCCTTGTTAGGTAGGCTAACCAACAGGTAGTTCAGTTATATCTGACGCTCCCATGTTTGAACAATACCCCGTTCCCGATATCACAACTCAGCAGGCGCTCTAAGCAGAGAACAAACATGAAATAGCACTACATTAGGTATTTAAGATATCATACATTTGAATGCCTATATGTCATATATATATTGTATATGGAGAGAGAGAGAGAGAGAGAGAGAGAGAGAGAGAGAGAGAGAGAGAGAGAGAGAACAATAACAGATTAGCAGCCTGTAGCGCGTTTATTATGCTACACACAGCTCACGACTCCAATATTTTGCAATCATAATCCCACATAATGATCAAAACACAAAATTAATTATTCATTCACAGTAAAGTACTTGGTCACCTACTTCCCTCCAACCAACCTGGTCCCACCTCGCCGCTGGTTACCACTCCTGTACCCTCCTCCCCCCCTCCCTCGCCTCCCTCCTTCCACCCCATATCTTCACCTACACTGTTACCAGATAATTTATGGGCACTAATTGTGCTGCCCTTTATTGAGGTCTTGGACAGACCAAGGCTGTATCTGTTTCATCTGTCAACAACTGTACATTATACATCGCGCAGTCCCTTTATCCCACCTACTCCATTACACAATCACTTCCCGTCTCATAATTTCCCATTCACCCTGGCCGTCGCCTCTCTCTCTGCGACCGTCGTGGTACCACTTCGTTTTCTTCTACCTCTTCTTGCTCGTCATCCCCCACCTCATCATCAGTTGAAGACTCTACCACTCTTCTGACGTCCAAGATGTGACGTGGCATCCCGTCGACACTGAGGTTATTCCTGGAATGCACGTCCGTCACAGTACCCCTCCCCCACTGGGATGTACACTTTACATTTGGGGGCTTCACCCAAATCTCCTCCCCAATTTGGATAGAGGCAGGCCCTTCCTCTCCCCCAATGGCCATCGGCACCGCACATGGATGTCGCCATTCATACTGAAATACTGCTCTTTGTGGTACAGTTCTCTCATCCTGACCTGACCTAGGGAACATATTATACCAAAATACTGCTTCCATAGACGCTACCTGCCCCCTGCCATCGCCTTGATTGTCCGATGATGTCTTTCCACAATTCCGTTCCCACTTGGCCGATACGCAACTCTAAAGAAACGTCGGACATTCCACCTATCAAGCATGTCCTTCAAAGCCTGCGACCGAAAAGCAGTACCGTTATCCATCAACACCTCATCAACTGAGCCCCTCTCTAGGAAGATCTCATTCAGCACACCTGCAATCTCTTCCGCATTCTCTGCTCTTAATTCCCTCTAGATAGCCACCCGTCCAGGTCCGCAGTCTACCATAGATAGGTACAACCCCTGCCGATAGTGTGTCACATCAACCGCCAACCTTTTCCAATCGTTATTCACTCTAATCTCCCCAGACACATGTACACTCGGTGCAGGGTCGATCGACTGACATCTGTCACAACGTCTCACCACCTCTCGAACGTTGTCCCTTGTGACTGTAGGGTCAACCTTCCTTGCCACAAACAGTGTCTTGTCGAGTCCCATGTGGTGCATTTGATGTAGCTCCTTTACACTTGGTGCTCCCATGCAACACACCATAGCCGCCTCCTTTGTCTCCTCTGGCACCCCAATCCATGATTTATTTACTCTTGTTAGGTCATCTGCCTTGTTCTTCTCTGATGGCATAAAAACTACAGACAACTGCAGACCATACACATCTTTCAACTCCCTCAGAATTCCCAGACGACGCTCCCTTCGTTCGAACTCTTTTCTCTTCCGTCACCACTGATTTCAGCCAACCAAACACTGTAGCAGAATCAGTTCGAACCTCGATCTCTCGCAAACCCCACTTCAAGGCCAAATTGATACCTTTCAACACCGCATCCAACTCAGCCACGTTGATATGACTGTAGTCGTGCTTCTTCCTCAACCACGCAACATCCTCAACTTCTACATTACGTATCTCCAATATCACGCCTGTCGCTATACTACTTGCATCACACCATACAACCCCCTGCTCCGACTTCAGGGTGTACCATCTTCCTCTAACTGGGTCTTCGCATCTCACTCTTTCTATGACATCTTGCATCATCGTAACTGTCTCTTTTCCGACCTTGTCGTCCCATCTTACACCTTCCGCTCTCCTCTTAACGTAACTACATGCTACCCGAAGCCATCCTGCAATGGGATAGTGGCCCACCAGCCTTCCACAAACTGAGAATAGCTCTCTCCTACTCCAATTCTCCCTAATTTCCGGAACCTCATTACCTCTCTGGAATACTAGCTCGCCTGTTCTATCTCTCTCTAATCTCAAGCCCAACGCCGCACCCCCTTCCAACTGCTGCGGCTCCTTTGTGGCCAATCCAAACCTAGCCAAGTGCTCTACAACCTCGGTGGCCGTCACCACAGTCTCATCCACTAGTATATCGTCAATATATGAATTCGTGGCAGTCTTCATCGTCTGCCTTTTCCCCAGCACTGTCTTGAGTACCCTCGCCATGATTCTTGGAGCCGAGTTCAACCCGAAACCCAACCTCGTCAAGTAAAACGTTTTCCCCTTATATCTCACCAGCTGGTACTTCCAGAGCTTCTCTGTCACATGAATTTGTAAATAAGCGGACTTCAAATCCACAATGGACGAGGCCCCACCCATCTGCCTCCACTCCCTGAGTGTCTCGCCGCACACATCCGCGACATCATCGCCTGTGTGACTCATCACATGGGTATTAAGTTCAAGAAAATCCAATACAGGCCGTACCTTGTTTTTCGTCGGTTGAACCACCGCCATCAACGGCAACACTCCACTCTCCACTTCCTCCCTCCATGGCAGCAGAATGCCCTCATCAATCCACCTCTTCACCTCCTTGTCAAAATCTTCTCTCACTCCCTCTTTCATACCATGTTCGTAACAACCAACTTTGTTCTTCAAAACAGGCAACTCTCCTTTCAACAAGCACTCGACTACCCACTTCCTACCATCAAATACCGCAACAAAATCCTTATCCTCAATCTTGCATGGATCATCCCCCCATTCGGTGCCTGTCTTCAACACCCCTCTCTTTGGCTCAACAACCCCAGCTGCCTTTGCAAACTTATCTTTCAGCTCTTCAGTCTCTGTCAGCTTCACAACCCTCCCTTCCGACTTTATAGCCACAGCGCATTGGGTCTCTCCACTCTCGGCAGTTAAACGGCTTACAGGTACCTTCCCAAACGTTACCGGTACTCTTCCATCTACAATCGTAGCGCCACCCTGTTGGCTGATCACATCCATCCCCATCACTACATCAATGCTGTCAATTACTCTATCAAGTACTATGGCCCTGATCCACAATCGGATTCCTCGCACTGTCAACTCCACTTCTCTGACACCCTCACACCTTATCTCTCTTCCATCGACTGCGACCAGCCTAGCGTCCTCTCCCTCACACTTTCCTACCAAATGAGAGGCCAACACAGTGGTCGAACAGCCAATATCCACAAGGGCTCTTGCCCCTTTCTCCCCCACCAGTACCTCCACCACTGGCAGGGAGCTTGGGAGCGCCTTTACTCGACTAAAGGGGTAGCTTCCGGCGTAGCATGTCCCCTTTGACCGTTTCCCTGGTTGCAACGGCTCGCTATGTGACCCTCCTTCCCACACCGATAGCTGGTTATGGCTGGCTTCGGCTCCTTACACTCCCTCGCCATGTGAGAGCCACCACATCTGAAGCAGCGACCTTTGAACCCACGCGCCTGCGGCGCCTCCCATTTCCTGCCACTCGACTCACCCCGTGGAGCCTGCCACCTTGCCTCCACTTCCGGCCCCCCAGTAGCAACCGCTGCAACTCCTTGGCTTCCTCCTGACGCCAATACTCTAGCCCTAACTATTAATTCACTAACGCTCACCCACTCAACGTCCTAAACCTGCTGCAGCTCCGTCGATATCCTGTTCGGAAAACAAGTTATAAAAGCTAGCTTCACGGCCCTCTCCAAGCACTTTCCCTTCCACCCAGCTAGCCCTGCCACCCTCCTTATCTCGTTAGCAAAGACATCCACCTGCTCACCTGTCCATATCACCCTCTTTAGCCTTCCATATGCATCAAACATTCCCTGTGTAAAAGCCTCCTTCAATCTAGCACTTATCTTCTCAGCATCCAAATTGATCATTCTCACTCGTCTCAAGGTACAAGGCTAACGCATCTCCCTCCAACTACAGTGGTATAAAACTAGCCAAGTCTTCAATTTTCAACAGTTTCGCCACCAATTCTGCCTTCTTTAGCCACGCCACCACATCGCCCTTACCATCATATGACTTCATCATTTCACTACTCACCTTCTCTTTTCCAGACATGGTGACTAGTATAGGCCTAGATAGCTTGTGGTTGATATATGAAATGTTAGTACCCTTACCTCACGGTGAGAATATCCCTGTAGAGATGCGCGGCGCTGAATAGCCTAGCCCTATGCTAAGCGGTTCCCCATCCAAGCGCTGTCAACACTCCAGAACTGCAACCACACACCACAATCCAACCTGACCTACAGCTACAGTGATGCCCACACGAACCACCGACCTCGGCTGAATCTATTCACCCACCACAGGAACACTACACTCAGTAAATACAACGGGAGCTCCCCACAACCTCCACACCAAAGTCGTCACACACGTGCATCTCCCTTCACAGGCATTTGTTCCCAATATCCCTAAAACTAGCTAGCCTACCCAAATATGCCTAAAACTAGCTAGCCTACCCAACATAAATCAACTTACACCACAGAAGTATATGGATGAAGGCGGTGCTGGTTGGGAGGAGGGGCGTCGACTGACTGGGGACAGAGGTGCATGGGGGCGTTTCGTTTGTGGCCACCCCTTCGGGGATCATGGCGTCAGGAATGATAGATGTATAATAACATAGCACAACGTAGCCTATCCCATACTAAGAGGTTATGCGAATCTTAACCCATTCAGTACCAGTTCCGTCTTTTTAATTTTAGACTGGTTAATAATAGACTATTTTATTAATTTAACAGGCTACGAACTATTTTTATTAACCCTTTTTACTACCACAGATACTTCTCAAGCTGCACAACATCGTCTAATTATAGCTAGAATAAGTGATAAATATGTCGGTGTTACAGAAAGGGCTAGTGAAACTTAATCTAACAAACCAAAATCAAACCTAAATTAGGCTAATCTAATCTAATATAACATGAACTACATAGTGTACAAACATACACATTAAAGGCTGAGTAATCCATAATAAGTTAAGAGTTAGGTATAATCCTATTGGAGACATTGCTGGCAGCCCTATTCTGGGCTGCCCGTACACATCGCTTAGTGATACTCTTCATACCTAGCAGCCTCTATAGCTCCACATTAGTTACTTTATCTTCAATGTTTACACCATACATCCATCTCGCGTGTTTCATTTCCCTAAGTTCTATTATTATAGGTTTAAGTCACGGAGGGAAGAAGGAAAACCTAATATTTAGTAGTGGCCCCGGAATCATTGATGAAATGCCTTAAACAGTAATGGCACTCTTTTAACCTTAGAGTCAGCTGTTCAAATACACTGCCCCAGAGTTTTAAGATACCAAACATCGTAAGCGTACGCTCATATTCGCTTACGGAATGGTCCTTATGATGGGAGCTCACTACGAAAAAACTTAGTAAAAAAAAAAATAATAAAAAAAAAAAAAAAAAATAGCCTACTAATCTGCTATGCTTCCCATCCTGTGGATGTTGATAGCGTGGGTTGTCCCGCAGTCCGCAGACGCTGAAGCGCCATTCCTCATTAACTGACATATCAAGATAACTTACAAACATCAGAGACGAATGGGAAGGGGATGGAAGGGAGGGCCGGAATCGTCAATGATTCCGGGGCCACTACTAAATATTAGGTTTTCCTTCTTCCCTCCGGACTCAAACTATCTATTAGTGGCCCCTCCATCATTGACGATATACCTGATATCTCTAGTCTCGAGGGGGACATTCGTGACAAATATCAAACCACTAACAAATCAACAATAGGATGAACCTAAACCCGACATAGAGCTCTAACTTTTCGTTATTTTTGTACACACGCTACAGAAAAATATAAAAGATATACAGGTAGCGTACTTAAAGAAATACCTGTGTGCAATCAATTTCTGAAATTATAAGATAGTAACTGTAGAAAGGTTGCATAACATAATTATAATCTATTGATTGCATGTATAAAAACAGATCACGTAAATGTATACAACATTGTAACTGTTTAAAATAAAATCTTTGTCTATGAATATAATTATATTCTTATACCATATACAAAACATTCTTTACTCGTAACTATATTGCAAGTTCCTGAGTAACTTTATGATAATGAGTATCACAAAATATTTAGCAATGTATCCACAATACAAAAACAAAAAAATATCTCTTGACTGTACTTCCAGTCCTTTAAGATCAAAGATATCACAGTGCACATGACATTGTGCACTTACAACCATGTCCGGTGGGACATGGTTGACAACTAACAATTAACAATTAATCATAAAAAAACACCAGACCATCAGACCTGTTGGCTCAATGCAACACAGGTCATGCTAGGTTTATCCAGAGTAATAGACAGGTAACGCGTTAGGAAAGTGTGATTGGACGCCCTTAACTGCGTCTGTTGAATATCAGTGACTAAAAATTCTTGAGGAACCATAGAGAGACTGCCCATTTCCTGATGTCATGGGCACGTCTCACGGTTCCAGGGTTACTCTCCCTGATCACATCGAATAGAAAAGCTGCTAAATGCCGCTTTGTAAGGCGTTTAACTGTTCTATTTACCCATAGAGCTCCTGGCTGGGTCGGCCGGGACAGTCCAATGTAAGTCATTAAAGATTTCAGCAGGCATAATTTATGGTGAGAATCTCCTCTTTTGAGCACCGGAACCTCAAAATCGGTAAAAATCATGCCCATGATGCTCGTTTTTTGCGATAAAGGTTGGCGACAGCGCAACTTGCACACAGATATTGCGCCATGTAAACCTGAGACAGGTTCGTTGCTCATCGCCGCCAGCTCAGATACCCGGTTTCCTGTAGCCAAGGCTATAAAGAACACAGCCTTCTTTAATATTAAATCAAAAGAATGGTTGTGACACTATTTCTGAGAATTTAGTAACGACAAACCTTTGTCAAGTGACCAGGTAGGCATGAGCTGGCGTGGTGGTGGGCGAAGCTTGAAACATGCACGCATGAAACCCTTCTTCTCCGCTTGCTGTACTGAGAGTCCAGTTAAATCAAAAATTGGTACTCTGATAGCGGTCATGTGATTCTTTAGTGTAATTACTGACAAGCCTTTATGTTCAAAATAAATAATAAAGATATTTGAAAATTAAAGACACCGATGCATCAGTCTGGTCAGTTTCCACAATCCAAGTAGTAAAAGCGTTCCAGTGTGATTGGTACTGACGTCTGGTTGAAAGAGTATACTGATTAATTAATTTATTAGTCACACTTTCTCCATAAAGGGCTAACCATTTGGCCCTTTGAATGTCCACAAGGCAAAAGTCAACGAGGTCTTTCGGTTGCCAATTGCCTCCAAGTGGAAGCACGAGATTGGGAGTGACACCGGGTTCTCGCACCACGTCTTCAACTGGGAGTACCACTCCTGAGCCGGCCACAGGGGTGCGATCATCGAGACTAAGCCTCGATAATCCTGTAGTTTGTGAACTACTTAACATATGAGTGAAGCGTCTAGTGGTGGAAACAGATATATGGAATTCCACCCGTTCCAGACCGTCAGCAATGTGTTTGGTCCTCCCAGCGAGTGAGAAAGAGAGGGAGCCTGTGGTTCTCCTCTGACGCGAATAAGTCCACTTGTGGAGAGTATGGCTCTGCAATCATCTCCTGAAAGACGGTTTGCCTGAGCGCCCATTCTACTGTTGTACTCTGTCGCCATGACAGAGCATCTGCCCATACGTTGGCCACGCCGGGCAGATAAGATAAGTGAAGATAAATATTTAGCTTGTTCGCCAACATAAATATCCTTTCCGACAACTCTAGCAACACTCGAGACCTCGTTGACCCTTGCTTCTGAATACATGTTACGGCATTCAGATTATCCATTCGAAAGGCTATTGATTTCCCCACTAGAGTTGAACCGTGAGCCTGAAGGGAAACTAAGGGAACTAGTAACTCTTTTGCATTGCTGTGAAACTCCTTGTACTGGGACCAAAGAGCTTGACCTTGGTGACCGAGGTTTGATTGATAGTCACAACCCAGTGTCCCTGACGCATCGGTATCTACCCATACCATAGGCGGAGGAGAAGTCCACGTCATAATTAAATGCAATGTTTCTGGCCTTGCCCAGACCGCTAGTAGGTTGCGTATTATTTTCGGGAATTGCCACGACTTTTTCCGACGGCAAAAGCGGAAAGTGTCTGTTTCCCTCCAAGAACAACCTCTTTACGTTTTGACAAGGTGTAGAATGGTGTTTACATAATTGAGGCATTGTATCTCGGATTCTTCTTCCACCAGCCAGTCGTCTAGGTACCACAGCACTGTGATTCTTTGTTGTAATAGTAATAACAGAGCCTGGCGGACTAATTTGGTGAAAACTCTCGGTGCCAGGTTCAGGCCGTTGAAAGACATAAGTCTGATGCCTGATCCTCATGGCGAGGAATTTTTAGAACCTTTTGTTGACCGGAACATGCCAGTAGGCTTCCGTCCGCGGAAGGGGTCTTATAGTCCGGAAAAAAATTAGTCCCACTTGGGTGACTCTTCTGACTAAATTTTGGCTTATGAAATTTAGTGGACTCCTTCCGCGGCGCAGATGCAGTCGGGCGTGAAGAGTCCAAGAGGCTAAACACAGTCCTCCAAGTATCATGACACACAAGATTTAGGGTTAATACTGAGGACAGGACTAATCGGCGCCCAATATCTTCCGGCAGCTTTTTTACCAGATAATCTCCTGACGAGCACGGATCACCTCCAAGAAGGCGACCCTGATGTCACCAAGTGATTGGATAGAGTTCTGGAGAATAAGTTGCCTAGAAAGAGATAGAGCCTTTTTAGCCTGTGAATCAGTAACAGCCACAGTCGTCCTAACCATTGACTCGGCAATCTGGCGACTGAGGAGAAACGGAGACAGTATCCTCAAAGCTTTTTGCCGTAAATTATAGTCTTTATCAAGCTGAGTTGGTGGCGGACTAGAAAATGGCTCCTGAATTTCCCACAATGACAATTATTGAGCAGTAAGAAATTAAGTACAGATTTAGGAATGCCCCCGGCTAAAGCAACGGGCAGGGAAAACCAACTGTGTTGTTCTTGAGATATTTGATGGGACGACTTACTCGTTATAGTACAAGCAAATTGTTGTGCCTCTGCTTCCCATTCAAGCTACGGCCCCATGCCAACCTCTCCAATCTGCAGCAAGGGATTTCCGGATAGGTCTCTTATTGGAATCGTTTCTAATTCCGGTGTGAGAATGGCAAGCGCTTTGACATTGAAACCGTCTACTTTGGACCAATCCGAATACAGTCGTGCAGACGAGACAGGTGGCAAAGCTGGGGAAGATGCATACACAAGTAATCCGGGACATACAAATTTGGAATGGCCTTAATAGTTACATCTAAGAGTTCTCCGGACATGTTAAGAGCACGTAATTTCTTTCTCTCATTCACCTGAATACCCCAATGTTCCGGTACCGGAAGGTACCCGAAATCGTCAGCTGCGCGACCTGTGGGTTTAATGCAACAATATCAATCCATGACCTATCCGGCCCATATACTGTAGGTGAGGCATAGGGCCTTTTCTGAGAGGGACTTTCTCAAGAAGTGGAGGAATCACGTCCGTAATGACGCGAACATTTGAGGTCGTCAAAGTTGACGTCAAGGGAGTTGGACTAGATGTCATAGGGGAGGGAAAATGAGTTTGCTTATTTGATACCTTAAGGGAACCCAGAGGTCTAGCAACCGGCGAAGGTGAGGTAGCCTCTGGCACCACCTTGCTCACATTAAATTTGCCCAACATTTGGTCAAATTTTGTTTGTAAATCAGCCCTAGTAATAAAATCTTCAGATTTGTCCATTGAAACAACAGAGTCAAAATCAGAATGTCCTGACGACACTACTTTCTGCCCTGATTCAAATTGTTCTGAAGCATCATTAGGAATAGGTTGGCACTCCATGCTTTTAACCGACCTCGTCTCCAGCGACCGGGCTAAGGGGATTCGAACCGCCTCAGATCGGACGGCGGGTTTCAATATGTCTCGTTCCAATTCTTCCCAACCTAAGTTCGGGATAGAAGAGGGTACCTGATCCTCACCGGTTTGTTGCACATTGTATTTATCTGTGTCCTCCGAGGTAGCAGACATCCGGCTTTGGGGTCTATCTTGGTACTCCTCCGTGACCTGAGGATATCCACGGTATTGTTCCGTCAAAATCTGATGTTCCGATACGCAAGAACGCGGCGCACTGAAACCCTGCGGAAAATAGGTTCTGGGAATCACAAACTTGGCCTTTGAGATTGCGACACTTGTTCTATATGTTGGCTTAAGTCATTAACACTTTCCCTTGGCGGCGTCTCTGCTATCTCTGTCACTGCCTCTGACGGCCAGATTGAACGTTAGGCCTGGTTGAGACAGAGTTGGGAGGAGTAGGTGCCGGCGCCCGCTTTTGCCGGAGCCGCGCACTCAACATGTCGCCGTGCGGGACATTGAAACCCGTTTACTACCAGAAGTCTGAGCCTCTGGCGTCACCTTGCCCGGCGTGGTTCTTCTCTTCTTGGTAGCCGGCGGACCTGGCTGACCTGAAGAATGAGATGATTGTTTCATGAACGACCGCAATCTTGATCGGGTCCTGCCCTCTGTGTACGACGAGTCTTGTGTAGACCGTTTCGCCTGCCGACAGGGGGGGTTACTCTTAGTTGTGTCATCAGTGGAATTTTCGTCTGTACTAATAGTCTCTTTGGAAGTTACTTTTAGAAGGTTTCTTGTTAGACACCCCAGAATGAATAGATTTTGAAAGTCGTACTACAGGAGATTTGATCAACAAATTATCCCACATAGCCTGGTCATCGCACTGCAATACTTTATGAGCTACCTCCTTTGTATAGTTATTGTAATGACCTTTGATTTCTACAAGACCCATTTGACATGCCACGTCCTTATGGTTAAGCAAACCATTACGGAGTCTAGTACACACACAACACTTTTTAGTCAACCATTGGCCGCGGGAGTAATCAAGGCACGACACACATCGAACGCAGAACTTGTGTCCAATAATAGGAATGTTCATGCACAGTGGTGTATCACAAAGTGTTACGTAAACTATTGCGAAAAAAGACCTGCCGGGTTCGGCCCCCAGTCTGGAGGTTCTGGAAAAGAAATGTCCAAGAATGAATACTCAAAAGGATACGGCCACAGGCCGTAGCTTGGTTGGTAGAGCTCTCGCCTGCTGACCGTGAGGTTGACGGTTCGAGCCTCGGGCCAGCCAGTGTGCTATTGGCAGACGTCAGTGCTGTTGGTGAACGGTGCGGTCAAGCAATCTGTGGCTACTATTCACTGAAGTCTCTGATTCATCAGGACACCCACCCTAGCCCAGCTATTCAGCTGGGAGTGTATGGTGGTAAAAACTGCATCTGCATCATTTACACATATCATTTACCTCGAATACGCAAGAAAAATAGAAGTGGCGATCACCACTTACTCTAAGTTTCTTGTGTACCCTTCTGGAAAAACCCACACCTTGGGTTGTTTCCATTGAAGGTATTAGGACTACTTATCTATGATAACACTTATCACCTGCCTATATATTTAGTTACCATTCCACCGAAATGGTTAATTTTAATAAATTACCCTTCCGCCGTGATGACGTATTTTTAAGTCTTCCACGCCGCATGAGGAAACATAAGTTATATAGGCGAGTCATCCCGGCTCTGCCGGAAATCCCTGTGGAAGCCTTTCACCCTCCGCCGGTACGTTATTTTCCGGCTCTGTCGGAAGTCCCTGTGGAAGCCTTCACCTTACGCCGGAGTTATTTTCCGGCTCTGCCGGAACCCCTTTTGGAAGCCTTCCGCCGGGAATTCGTTCTAAGACTCGACCACGAACGGGTTATGTGGATCTGAGTTACACTAGGCCGTCACTAGCGGGTATCTGGCAGTGTAGCACTCGGCTACTTTCCGCCGGAAAAAACAGATCCTAACCTTTGCATTTTCCAACTCGTAGCAACGGGTTGGCAAAACACACACGTACATATAAATTAGTCAGGACGTCTCCTGACACCTTCACTTCAACGACAATATTCATCATGAATGAGAAGGTCACATCTTATGGCTAAAATTAATATAATACAATAATAATAATGACATACTAGCCATAAAATAAACCCCTAACAGAAGCTGGCCACAAGGCCTAGGGCAAGCAGCACGACGAGTCAGTAGCACTCTTACCACCAGGAAGAACAGCCAGCCAGCACCACCATCTCGACGACAGTACATAGGGGAAAAAGGCAATGCAGAAAGCTACAGAAGGCGCTCCACTACGTGAAGCAACCCTTAAACTATGGAATCTGCCGATGATGATATACACGCTTAACCCACCAGAAAGGTAGCTGAAAAGCGGCGCCCTGTAGAATATAGCCACACACAACAGTAGCTAGGCTAAACATAGAGCAATAAAAACAATAAAACAATGGCGGCCTCGTTCATATGGGAAGCAAGGGGACACCAGTCTAAGCACCCTTAATTAACACACTCCTGGGGATTGTGCCAATCGGAACATCCGACCTATCTAATCTAAACCTATTCTAAAATATCTCAGACAATACAAATTCGCAAAAGACTCACTATCTCAGACCGAAGAATGCAGAATGAAGAGAGGTCCAACCTCACGTCCGATGGCAACGAGCCCCAGAGTGAGAAGGAGGAATGGTGCTTGGCGCTTGAGCGTCTGCGGGAAAACCCACACTATCAACATCCACACGATGGGAAGCATAGCAAATTAGTAGTTCTAATATTTTTCTTTTTATTACTTTTTTACTAAGTTTTTTCGTAGTGAGCTCCCGATCATAAGGACGATTCCGTAAGTGAATATTAGCGTATGCTTACAATGTTTGGTCTCTTAACACTCTGGGGGTGGTTGATTTGAACAGCTGACTCTAAGGTTCAAAGACTGCCATTACTGTTTAAGGCATATTGTCAATGATGGAGGGGCCACTAATAAATACTAGCATATTATATGTTCAACGGCCATGTTCCTGAAGCATAATTAGTTACACTTAAAATACAACAACTTTACTTTCATGAGAACCAATATGTAATCTAATATATTTTAATTTACTGAATAATAGATGACAAACAGATAAGTAGACGAGGCGACGTGAGAACGAATGTACCAGTTCCTCCCTTGTTTATAATGTGATTACAGGAATGAAAATGTTATATTTCTGTATCATTCATTCAAACTACAACTTATGGGTTTATTTTGATATTTCATTCTGGAATATTAAGTGTGTGTTATATATTTAAGTATTCATTATTAGATTATTTGTGTCAAGCTTCCTTTTCTTTGTAAATTTCAAAACGAGGATGACCAGCACAAGTTGGGACACAGGCGTAGACAAACTAAAAGGTAGGGATGGCCCAAGGGGAATGTGATTAGGGGGAGGGGGGGGGGGGGGTTGAAGGCAATTTTGACCAACTTGATCCGTTCGGCGTTGAAGTTTGACCAACTTGATCCATTCTATGGTTCTGCGTTGAAGTTTGAGAAAGTTGTACAAATTGACCTCATCACTCATTTAGAAGGAGCAAACGCTTTTAACGAGGCCCAACATGCTTTCAGACAAGGTCGTTGGTGACTCTCGCAGCTGTTGTGCCACTATGAAACTATATTGGAGGACGTATAATATGGCATCAATACAGATGTTATCTACCTCAATTTTGCCAAAGCCTTCGATAAGGTAGACCATGGTATTTTTCCTTCACAAACAAAGGGAACATGGCATCTGCAAGAGGTTGGGAGAATTGCTGCACAGTTTTCTCTCTGATCGGACCCAGCAAGTAACTGTGCACAGAAGCCTGTCTGAATAGAGCCAGGTTATGAATGGTGTCCCTCAAGGCTCAGTACTGGGACCCCTACTGTTCCTGATAATGATAGAGGACATCGACAAGAATCTACAGAACTCTTGCGCCACACTCTTTTGCTGATTATACCAGAATCACCATGAAAATCCAAGCAGAAGAGGAGGTAGCCGTATTACAAGAGGACCTAAACAGGGTGTTTGCTTGGGCAGCAGATAATAACATGGTTCAGTTGCTCAGGTATGGCCCTATACAAGATATAAAACAAACAACAGTGTACAAATGCACAAACCAACTCATAATAGCCACAGTCCATGTGAAAGACCTAGTAGTTCACATGAGCACTCACTTGACCTTCACCCATCACATCAATGAAACAACCAAGACTGCCCGAAAACTAACTGGATGGATTCTGAGAACCTTCCAAACACGGGAAAAGGACTGTGTGCTGTCTCTCTCGAAATCTCTGGTGCTTCCAAGACTAGAGTAATGCTGCCAACTTTGGTCTCCTTACAAAAAGTGGGGGAAATAGTTAAACTAGAAGCAGCCCAGAGAACCTTCACCAGCAAAATAGGACTGAAACTCTTCAACTACTGGGAAAGACTGCAGCAATCGGGACTCTACTCCCTCCTGAGATGCCGTGAGAGGTATTCGATAATATAATTTTTTTTGTTTTTGGAGCATCTGGTGCCGAACATGGGCCTGCAGGTCAACAATCACCCCAGCAGAGGTCGGCTATAGTTCGTAAGGAGGACAGGTGGTGCATCCCAAAGGGTGAATACACTAATTCACCACAGCTTCACATTTACAGGGACACGCCTCTTCAACTCGGTCCCACGGGAAATAAGAAACATGACAGGCATTACACCAGACAGCTTCAAGAACAAACTAAATAAGTGGCTGGCTACAGTCCCTGACCAGCCTCCAACACCAGGATGCACCTGCACCAGTACCAATTCCCTCAATTCAGTGGTCCACAACATGGGAGGGGAGAAGCTGCCTGGGACCGAAGGATGTCCACGTTAGCCGTGTCGATCGAGATGAGATTCAAGTAAGGTGAACTAAGGTGAACTAAATACTGACTAGTATCGTTGTGATTCTTTCAAAGCCCTCTGATCACTCCCCACTTTAGAACAACTCGGTTATTTTTCACTAACTTAAAAGAAAAAAAAGAAAGAAAAAGATACGTCGAATACGTCCCAATTTATGTAAAAAGGAAAATCTCCAGAGACTATTCTCAAACCTCCATTCTCCACTTTTGACCAACTAAGTCATTTGTTTACCTACTATGTGAAAATAGGTACTTTCGACGATCTGGCCTTTTAAGACAAAATAATTATCCACTATATATGCTTGACCAACTCAGTTCATGCTTTGACCAACTCAGTAACAAACATTGCCCCCCCCCCCCCCCCCACCCCCAGTGGGGCCATCCCTATAGTAAAAACGTTATAATGTTGTTATATACAAGCTACTAGTGTACCAAACTTTTGAAACAACCTGGCGCTAGAATTCCATACAGCCTCTCTCGAGCGGGTTGGAAATATTTTGAGTATCTTAGAAGAAAACAAATAATCGTGGGGATTACTAATATTACAAGAGCCAGCAAAAGTCAACAATCTGCCTCTTGTTTTAACGTTAAACTTATCTGAAATTGCTGATATACTGTGAATATATATGCATAAATATACATATTATGAAACTGGAAATATTATTTTCCAAATATATAATAAATATAGTCAAAATAATTAGCTGTTTCGTCGCTGCCATTAGTTTCACAAAGTTGGTATCAAAGTGTTTACCTAAACATATTCCCACAAGTTATGTATATTGTGTTTCTTTTGCGCCACTTTATCAACACGGCAAGTTGTGAGAAAATGAGAATGGCATGATCCTGTAGCTTCGTGTAAATTACTTTGATATTATTAAGCGTTATCCATGCGGGTTAAAGGTTATCCACTAAGGGCTATATTGACGCTCACAAGTCATCCATCCTTCACAACTACAACATTTATTTATCTCTATAAATACGAGAGATTATTGGACAGCACAAAACGTATCACAACACCTGTCGACTTCATTCACGTTTGCTTAAGGCAATATTTTTGTTTACTTGAGACATCCAAAGCTAAGATTATGGAAGTGGGATACATTAGAGTGTGACTCTAAACTATAGTATCATGTCAAGTGGAATCTAATGTGTTCTGCTACACTTCAAAATTAAAGTAGATGTGAGGTTTATGATCCCATAGTTTTGTGCAATTTTTAAGTTGCTTAGGAATTACTACTCTTTAGAATACACGTTTTTGGTGTATTCGTCTGACTCTCTCGTTAGTTTTGCATAATGAAGGTATATTTTATTCCGAACAAGTTTTGTAAGGACAGGACATAACATTACCTGAATCTGCAGAAGGAACATGTGAGATCCTTTATAGGATACTATAGATAACCTAGAATCATGAGGTAAAACAAACAAACCCCTCTAGTTTGGGGTTACCACATGTACAGTCGGCAAGATTACCAACTGGCCCAGGGCTACATATTTCTATGGTACTTTAACTTTATATAAATGAAGGCGTGAGCAAAGTAAAACACATCTATAAACAAACCAATAGCTAAATTAAGTTTGTATATTACGATTATCTTTGCTATACATTCAATTGCTTACATTGCATAGATAAAAACAGCCTTGGCCTTATTTGGAAACCTTGCCGGGTGTACGTTAGGAGTTTGATTACAGGTAAAAGAGGGTCTAAAGAGATCATGTTTAGGAGCCCTTTTACCCTAAGCAAAATAATTATCTCGGAGGCTCAACACCAGGGGTTCTAGCTAGATGGCATATTCCTAAACAGCCCCACCTTTAAAACTCCAAAGTAAAAGTGGCCTCATACTAATACATTCTAAAATGGGGTCCTTTGATTATGGACGTATGTTACTGGTGCCTTCCTACAATCACCCACCAAAAAGGCTCCACACAAGAGGGAACACAATATGGAATCCCAAATATGAAGCCTTTCTCATTTAAAGCCCTTACATTAGGACGACCTGCCTTCGGAGTCACATAAGAGGTTGGATAAGAATGGGGGACCAATGCCATGTTTCCCAAGTAGAAATGGAAACATAACAGAGTAACACCTCACCTGACATGGCAATCCTCCCTCCGGGACTTAGTTGGTGACCATCCTTGTACCAGGTGATGGTGGGTTGGTAGTGGTGGGGCCCTGACACCTGGAAACGGAACACCACCAACACTCGGGGGGACAGATCCACCATCACGAACCCACCTCTCTATACACGGACCTGAAATCAAAACAATAGAGATCACGTTAGGGGACATATGTAAGGAATGAGAGAGGAGATCAAGGATAAAACCAGGAGAAGGGCATGGAATAATTATATTTCTCGTCACATAAAAAATATATATACAGGATGACGGATGAGTCAGTAAAAGTGAGGTCTTTACGGCGAAGACATTCTCCATACGATCTTAATGTGAAGGAATGGTAATAGTAAAGAGAAAGGGACCAGCTATTGAAGGTAAAAATAACCTCACAAACGAAAAGAATGGAGGAATATATCATGTGATTATTCTTTCCACATAAACTTCAAGGAAAAGTTAAGTGGATATATACAAATAAACAGTTGATTTGAGCAGGCTGTTCACTTACAGAACTTACAGTTACAGAGCCTACTCACCTCGCACCTGGCGAGAGAGTGAGTGATCAGTCAGTCATTCATTAACCAATCTAGATGTATTTAATTGTGATGACTGGAAACCGGGGGAGATAAATGAAGTACCATGCAGAGAAAGGAAAACAATGGTGATGAAATAGGGAAGAAGAGGACACAACATGTAGAATGAAGTGAAGGTGAAAAAGAAGAGCCAAGTTAAAATAGGGACAATAGAAGGAAGAATGGCTTTGACAAACATATACAATATGAACACATATATAAACAGATGGGCCATAACAAACCTAGCATAGTTAAGATATATCCTTTTTTTTTCTTTTATAGATGGAGATCCTAACAAAAGGAGCCGCTCAAATTGGAGGCCTTCATGACACAAACTTGATGAAAGGGAGAGAAGAACAAAGGTGAATTATAGATGATTATGAACATGGAATGAAGAAGGATTAAAATGTAAGTGGAATGGGTGAGAAAAATAGGGATGAAATAGAATTACGAGGGAGGAAAAATGGATAGCAAGTAGGTAGTTAACAGGATAAAATGAGGCAGGAGAATGGATCAGGGTAATGTTTTATTCATGTAAACCTAGAGGTATATTGAGACTTGATTCTGTATTCATACATGTTCTTTCTAACTCTTATTCCTATTCTCCTTGTGTGTCTCTTTTGTTTTGAACCCCAAATATGTATAAATGATAACAGAGGGGAACTATCTCACCTAATCACATTTTGCTTTGTTTTGAGTGACATTGGGGAGTTTTGAAAGCTTTTTGTTAGGCCTTGGCTCTTATGAGGACCTTCAGCTTTGCCCACCAAACCTCTTATTAGGTAGTTTGCCTTTCCCGGGTTAAGGAAACCATACTGGTGATATGAAAGTAGATTATGGAAAGATAGATTATGAAATAGGGGTTTGTATTTGTAGTTTATTATTCATACCAATTTCTACCTGCTAGTTTGAGATACCTACATCATGGAAGAACAAACAAAATAATGTTAGTGTGTATGCCCTTTGTGGGAAAGGATCTTATATCATCAACTGGGCAGCTTTATTCCACATGTGTGGCGGGGTGTCCTTCTATCCAAGTTTAGATCACTGCTAAGAAGAAGCAACAGTCCAGTAGTGACTTGGATGAGGTATCACCTGTCATTTTCAGTTCTCACATCAGGTGGCAGACAGTTATATCAAGATGTGACATGATAAATAGTACATATGGTATATAGGAGGGTTTGAGGTCACTGTAACTTGTATTATGAAAGCCTATATGGATTTTATATTAAACTATTAACAATCAGAGGAAGTTTTATTATGTTTTTGCATCACAGGCTATTCTTAATATAATTATTATAGTGCATCATGAAGGTTGTGGTGGTGATGGAGGAGAGTGGGGTAGTGGTGGAGTTAGTGAACGGTGGAGGGAAGGACAACAATAACATTCACTGACCTCTGATTTAGATACAGGTATAAACAACTATGACACATTAGGAGTAACTAAAATAGATCATAGGAATGTACAAGATACTGGTATAAAGGAGATCAAATATTAATGGCTACGGCATAGTTGAAAAGGGCCTTATATGAGACGGATATATGTACCAATAAATATTAGAGAAAATATATAATTTACATACCAATATTAAGTGAGTCTATACTTTAACCTAATTGATAAGATACCCAGCCATACAGCGTGGAACCCACATATTAATAGTATCTCCCACCAGCTCATTAACATAAAGGTGTTCATAATTGATAAGATACCCAGCCATACAGCGTGGAACCCACATATTAATAGTATCTTCCACCAGCTCATTAACATAAAGGTGTTCATAATTGATAAGATACCCAGCCATACAGCGTGGAACCCACATATAATAGTATCTTCCACCAGCTCATTAACATAAAGGTGTTCATAATTGATAAGCTACCCAGCCATACAGCGTGGAACCCACATATAATAGTATCTCCCACCAGCTCATTAACATAAAGGTGTTCATATTAATATAACTAACCAGGGAACACATTGTTATTAACCGAGTTAATCACCAGTGCCAGATTTTGACGTCAATCAAAAACTATTGGCTACCAGTCTATTATATAATGACGGTACATAATTATAGATATACTTTGGTAAATATATATGTACTGTCGAGGTCAAAATTCGTGGAACACTTTAACAATACTGAAATATCTTTAGTCTTTTACTTTATCAGGAAATAACTCTACAATGCACCTCAACAATTGTTTACAGTCAAGTTGTGTTAAGCTGTGAAAAGGTACATTACAATATATCCTGGAGAGAAGCTTCACAGAAAGTAACTCCACAAAGTACCTGAATAATCAGTATGATACTCAATATAATAATCAGTATGATACTCAATATAATAATCAGTATGATACTCAATATAATAATCAGTATGATACTCAATATAATAATCAGTATGATACTCAATATAATAATCAAACATTTAGTCTGACAGAAATAAAGGAACAAGACAATGTAACCGAAGGAAGAAATATATAAAGACAATTAAGTGAGTGATGTAAAGGGCCACTAAGTTTTAAAATGGAAGACAGATTAAAACAGAAGAGTTTAAACAAAATGGATTGTGCATTCATTGAAAAATATGAAGACATAAGAGAACATTATAAATTATAGATTTTAGATACACAAAGATAACAAATATATAGGATGAAATATGAGTGGTCGTATTACATATAAATAAATAATTAAATATATGGTACATATCATTACAGGAATATATATACAAAATAAAAGGAGGAAAAGGAAACGAGAAGACGGAAATACAAAGCAAAGACAGAGTAAAATGGAGATACTTACACAGATGGTTGAAGGTAAATTAGATATAATTACGAAGAACAAAACTGATAATGAATGAATGGACAAGCAGGCTGCAGTAGTACACTTATTGAGAAGTTAAATTCAATTATAGAACGGAAACCAAGAAACTCAAAACAATCAAGATGACAATAGGATGTATAAAAATTGCGAGAGTGAAGGAGACCTAAACGCAAATGGCTGGGAACACATTAAGCTATTCACCATTGTTTAGATATGTAGATTACGGAGACAGAAAAAGGGAAATTTCTAAGAAAATGGAGTGAGTTGAAATAGGTGTCTGAAGCAGATCACACACATACACACAGAGAGAGAGAGAGAGAGAGAGAGGAAATCCTATTAACAGGAAGGAAATGGGTCACCAACAGATAATTAGGAAGGGGATGGAAGACGAATACATTGATGGTGCCCAAAATGTAAATACGCTGTTCAAAATTACCCAACATTCGTCTACACTCTCATTTTTATTGGTGTTTGACTTTGTGATAATATGCCCGTTGTTGTTGTTGTTGTTCCCCAAGCTGCCTGGCCGAACAGCCCCAAGGCCCAGAGCAAGGCCAAGGCCATAACCGAGCGGCCCCATAGAACCCTCCCTGCCGACCACAATAAAGCCTGGGTGACCGAAGCCACTCCATGGCGGGGAGCTGAGGAGGGTGCGGAAACGCCCGGGAAACCAAAGCCCCACCCAGGGCCCTGTGCCCCTCAGCAATTATGAAGAGAAAGTTGAGGGGAAAAGGAAAAATGTGATGCTTTGGCTTCCAATCTTGGTAGATTGGGAGGTCAATCCACGGAAGAGACGCCATCACTTGAGATCAAGAAAATATATAAGTAAAAGGAACAGTCAGAGTAAGCTATGGGTAAGGCAGAGATCGCTCAGTTCTCACTCTGATAGACCAGCCCATCACCATTAATATGACCGTTGTGATTAGAGGCCAAAATTGAATTACAAATGAAGGACAACTATTAACTTTTTCCCCTCCCTGCCAACAGCGTAAAGGAGATTTATGGAACAGTCAGAGTGACAATAACCACAAACAAGCGAGCGGCTTTAGTGGATGTGATATCACCTTTATATACTACCCATTTTGTTAAGCGGTAGGCAAGTGCTATAAATAGATAGATGACTGTAACTACGACTGTTTGATTAATTACGACCGACTAAGGACATGCCTTCGGACATTCTGAGACTGGCTATGTGGAATATTAGTGGCATGAATGATGGTACAAAAGAGAGAGAGGTTCTGGAAGTGTTAGTGAATGCCAGGCTGAATGTATGTGGAATGACAGAGACCAAATGGAAAGGTTCATATGTGAGAGAGTGGAGTGTGGAATGGGTGTGTGTGCTGGAGTGAGTGAAGGAACAGCGAGAGAAGGTGCATGTTTGTTTGTAAGTAGCAAATGGAAGAAATGTGTAAGAGAGTATGGGTCTGTGGGTTCAAGGATTGTGTGGGTGAGAATGAAAGTAGGAATACAAACGTGGGTGATTGTATGCGTGTATGCCCCGACACAGGATATACTTGAAAGAAAGAAAGAGGAGTTCTGGATGAATGTGGAGGCGTGCCTGGAGAAGTTTGAAAAGAACGAAAGAATATTTCTGATTGGGGATATGAATGGTAAGGTGGGTGATAGGAAAGTTGAGGGAGTGGTGGGAGGGTGGGGGGTACCATCAGAGGTGAATGGGAATGGTAGTGCACTTGTGGACGTATGTGTGGGGAGGAGGCTGTGGATAGCCAACACCTTCTTCCGACACAGAATGATCCACAGGTACACATGGAAACGGATGTTGACGATGAAGGATAAGACAGTGGTGGAACGAAAGTCATTGATTGATTATGTATGTGTGGATGAACGAATGAAGAAATCTGTGATGGATGCTAGGGTGTATAGGGGTATTGGAGGGGGTCTGTCTGATCATTATGTAGTGGTAGCTAAGGTTAGGATACAAAATAAGTGGGAAGGAGGGTGGAATGGTGAGGAGGGTGGAGAGGTTGCAGGAGGAGGAAGTCAGGGAGGAGTACAGGAGAGCACTGGAAAGACGACTAGGTGGGTTCGACCTGGAAGTTATGGAGGAAGTGGAGGAGATGAGCAAGGTGTTTAAGGATGAGATCTGTGCAGCATGTGAGGAGGTGTGTGGAGTGAGGAGAAGAGGGAGTGGAGTGAAAGGTACAGCATGGTGGACAGAAGAGGTAAGAATAGCTGTGGAAGAAAAGAAGAAAGCATATAGAGAGTGGTTGGTTAGTAGAGGGAATGAAGATTCTGAGAGACAGAAACGAGCAAGGTACGTGGAGAGTAAGAGGGTGGTGAAGAGAGTAGTGAAGGAAAGTTAGAGAAGAGTAGATGAGGAATTTGGAAGGAATCTGAGTGTAAAATGGAGGGAGAGTAAGAAACTGTTCTGGAAAGAAGTCAAGAAAGTTAGGGAAGGTAGCAAGGGAAACAGTAAGGGTGTGAAAAATGTGAAAGATAAGAATGGGAGAATCCTAGCCGAGAAGCAAGAGAGAGTCGAAAGATGGAGGGAGTACTTCAGTGAGTTGCTAAATGTAAGGAATGAAGAGCCAGCAAACATAGCTGGATATGGTATGGGAGGGAGAAGAAGAGAAGTAGTGGAGGAGGAGGTGGGGATCAGGAGGTCAGAAGTGTGGGAAGCCATGAAAAGAGTGAAGTTGGGGAAAGCACCAGGAACAGATGGAGTGTGTGGGGAAATGTTGAGGTATGGTGGTGAGATAGTGATAGAATGGGTATGGAAAATGTGCAAACTAGCATGGGAGAAGGGGAGTGCACCCGATGACTGGAAGACTGGCATAATAGTCCCCTTATATAAGGGCAAAGGAGAAAGAGGAGTGTGTGGTAACCACCGAGGAATATGTCTTACAAGCGTAGTAGGGAAGGTATATAGTAGGGTAGTAATTGAGAGAGTGAGAGTGAGAACGGAGAAATGGATAGGCGACGAGCAGGAAGGTTTTAGGAAGGGAAGAGGATGTGTAGATCAGATTTTTACCCTGAATTGTGTTGTGGAGAAGTATCTGGAGAAGAAACAAAAGGTGTATGTTTCCTTTATAGACTTGGAGAAGGCCTATGACAGAGTGGATAGAGAAGGTTTGTGGAAAGTACTTAGAATATACGGAGTAGAGGGCAAGTTACTGAAAGCAGTGAAGAGCATGTATGAGGGTGCAAAGGCGGCAGTACGTGTGGAGAGTGAGCAGAGCAAGTTCTTTGACCTGAATGTTGGTTTAAAACAGGGGTGTGTGATGTCCCCGTGGTTGTTTACTGTATATATGGATGGAGTCATGAAAGAAATACTATCAAGAGCAGTGGATGTTGGTGTATCGCTGAAAAGGGAGGGAATTGAGTGGAAGCTACCTATACTGCTGTTTGCGGATGATACAGTTCTGATGAGTGATAATGAATGGGAGTTGCAGGGTCTGGTAAATGAGTTTGGAACAGTGTGTAAAAAACGGAATTTGAAGGTAAATGCGGGGAAGAGCAAGGTTATGGTCTTCGAAAGGGGTGAAGTCACAGAGTGTGAGGTGAAGCTGAACGGTCAGGCTATGGAGATCGTCAACTCTTTTAAGTATCTGGGCAGTGTGTTGAGTAAAGATGGGACTATGGGTGAAGAAGTGCGGGAGAGGGTACAACAGGGGAAGAGGGTTGTAGGAACGCTAAAAGCAGTAACAAGAAATAGGGTGGTAAGTATGGAAGTGAAGAAGTCCTTGCATGACAGTGTGGTAATCCCGACACTGACTTACGGAAGCGAAGGATGGACGTTGGTTGACAGACTCAGACCAAGAGTGAGAGCAGTGGAAATGAATTACTGAAGGAGTGCGTGCAGAGTTACATGGAGGGATAGACAGACTAATGAGGAAGTAAGAAGGAGGTGTGGTGTGGAGGTAGATGTGCTGGAAAGTGTGAAAAGGAACAACTTGAGATGGTTCGGCCATATGGAACGTATGGAAAGCGAGAGAATGACTAAGAGGGTGTACGAGAGCGAGGTGGAGGGACAGAGAGGGAGAGGTAGACCGAATGAGAGGTGGAAGGATGGAGTGAGGAAGTACATGAACGAAGGCGGTGCTGGTTGGGGGGAGGGGCGTCGACTGACTGGGGACAAAGGTGCAAGGGGGCGGTTCGTTCGTGGCCACCCCTTCGGGGATCACGGCGTCAGGCAATTGATAGATAGATAGATGACTGTAACACACATATATTTATTGGAAAATATGAGGACATAATTAGATTGATAGCAGTGTAACATGTCTGTTTATCAGTGTACACGTTTGTATTCAAGTGTGTACGTCTGTTGTGCCTTTGTGTATACCTATAGAGTATATATATTCTCGAGAGACAGTTTGTATATCAGGAGACTATTATGTATATGAGACAAAAGGTACCATGATAGTGCAATTGTATAACAATGCACATGTGTCTTTGATTGTTTTTACATACTGTGACCATGTGTGCCTTCATGTGTGTGAGGGGGATAACGGTATAGTGTGTGGGGCCTGTCAGTGTATATGTATATGTACGTAATCCAATACCCCCCATTATTTATAATACTAATGGAACAATGTTTAATTCTATGTGGTAAATGAATATCACAATGATAACAATCGTATGCCAAAACAAATGGTAGTGATTTATGAGTGGTGGCCGCACTCATTATTTATGAGTGGTGGCCGCACTCATTATTTATGAGTGGTGGCCGCACTCATTATTTATGAGTGGTGGCCGCACTCATTATTTATGAGTGGTGGCCGCACTCATTATTTATGAGTGGTGGCCGCACTCATTATTTATGAGTGGTGGCCGCACTCATTATTTATGAGTGGTGGCCGCACTCATTATTTATGAGTGGTGGCAGCACTCATTATTTATGAGTGGTGGCCGCACTCATTATTTATGAGTGGTGGCCGCACTCATTATTTATGAGTGGTGGCCGCACTCATTATTTTTTCATAGTTATTTGCACTGCATCCATTTTTTAGATAAATTCATTGGCCATGGATTTTAAAATATATTGAGTTTGTTTTATTGGCCAATATGAATTATTGAAAGTATTACATTCAGTACGTGGTGGAATGTATATACAGATCATTATCTACATACACAAATGGAGACACCTCTATTTCACACCCCTGGTAATTATTGTAATAATTTAGGTTTTGACAGATTGCGTGTTATTCTGAATAATTTCGTTGATTGTTTTATATTAACTGAACAATACCTTACATATTATGATCTGTGAGACTCATTAACTTGGACTTATTTACTGAACTGTACCTACAGTACAGTAGCTCAACATAATAATAATGCCAATACACCGAAGGATCAGATAGTCAGGATAATGGCATAATAATAAGGATAGTGATATCAACAGTGGCTTCAAAATAATACATGTTGACGAACATATACGCAGAAGCACACATATACACAGTACATTCAAACACACACACGCATCTACTTAGCGAACAACTTACATACAGACAGACCCACATAACATAAAGAAGACAGATTTGAAGACATATATTTTTTCTCTATCTCCATAATATATATATATATATATATATATATATATATATATATATGTGTGTGTATATACAGTATATCATTCCATTGGCTATCCCAGGTAATCAGTTGATATCCGGCAACATCACAGTAGCAGCAAGAAATTAACTCGCGAATCTCGGTGGGTAAAACAAATATTTGAAATTCCAGCAGATACGGACAATCTCATTATATATTATTAAATCAATTGCTTTGAATTATATTAATACTATTTTTGTACACTTATTATTAGTAAATGTGTATGAAATTATGTTATTTGTATGCCGGTCACAACTATTTAACTATTTGTATTAATTTAGGTTAAATAATGTATACTATTGTTTAACATAGCCATATACTTTTGAAAAAGCTTTCCGCCTCGCCCACCGAAGTTTGGGCAAGACATATCAAGTTAAATCTGAATGCTATTTATATAACCACGAATAATCATAATCATAACACACACACACACACACACACAGTACAATTACGTGAGTGAGGTTGACCAGAAAATACAACACGTGTACAGTCATTCCGGCTGCGGACCAAAACGGCCTCGCTCTAATTCAACTAAGAACCAATGCCTAGTGAGTTCATTGCTCAATAGGTGGCGTTCTGAGAGATGAGACAGTGAAGCACTAGAGCAAGGCAGCTTCAGAGATGGTACTGCTTCAAGCCGTGAGTGAGCAAGTGAGCCCCATGCATCTTGTGTATGCAAGATGGCAGGAGCTGGTTGCAGCTAAAAGTGTTTCACATGTCTCACCCCCTAGACTAGAACGAGACCTCACAGACTTCACCGTTCATAACGGTTGAATGTACAGGCTTTCAGCCTATGCCCGAGATGGAGTAGTTGGAATATATATATATATATATATATATATATATATATATATATATATATATATATATACTGTATATATATATATATATATATGTATATATATTACATAATCCATTCAGTACCGGTGACATCCTTTGTAGTGTGTTATGGCAACTATTACAAATTGTATTCAGCTTAGGAAGGACGTATACTTATTATAAGGCTACAAACTGTCCTAATTAATTATGTTAGCTTACATATATCCATCCTAAGCTTCAATAAATCGTCCAAATGTAGCTGATATCAAATATAAAAATAAGTCACCAGTACTGAAAGGCAATTAAAGATATTTACAGGGTACACCCTACCCTTTGTTACACACACATACGGGATAATTTGTTTTCGCCTAGGGATTCTCAGAGAAGCTTATACAGTTCCTTCCTGCACATTTCATTCTTGGCTACATTTCCTTTTGTGATGAATTCTTGTTTATGGTTTCCGTTTCATCTGTCTTTGTAATCTTTTTCAGATACCATGATTTCCTCTTATTTCCCAACTACGTTCAATCATTTAGGTATTTACTGATTCTTCAATGTTATATTTCCAAATCCCCTACTCCTTTGTCATAAACATATTTTATTCCCTTCTCATAATATGTAAGACATTTTCTTCTCTCATTTATCAAACTGATCAAACAAATTTCCCATTACAACATACTTGTTTTTAACATACTATTTTTCCCTCTTCCTTCCCTTTACTTTTTCCAAACGTCTTGTGAAATTATCCATATAACATACCAATTTCCCTCCCTACCAATATTTCCTCAGCATACCTATTTTTCTCTCTTCGTACCCACAAATGTTCACTAAATACCTTGCCTCAATGTGTTCACTGTAATACCGATTGTAACACTGCTTAGGCAATATATTAAACAGCAAGGCTTTCCTAAGTTAACTTATAATTAAACCATTCTCTATTCCTACACTAGATCATACCACAATGTCTGACTTTCCTACCTCCTCCCCACTTACAACACATAATATCTTATATTTTACCACCTCGTTCCTTCTTTGGAGAGAGAGAGAGTGGGGGAGGGGGGGGGGGGGGGAGAGAGAGAGAAGCGCTAGAGAGTGCGAGTTTTAAAATCTTATTTTTCTCTAAGCTTCAACTGTCCTTATTTTTCCCAATACCTCCTAGAAACTGGTGAGTGATTTCCCTTTCCCATCAAGCGTTTTTTTATCATTCTTAAAACATTCGCCTTTTCTCCATTTACCACTCTCACCATTTCTCCAATTACCCCCCCCCCCCCCCCCGTTCTCTCTCCCTCTCTCTCTCTTTCTCTCTCTTTATATATTCCCTCCACCAATGTTCCATCATCACCACCACCACCAGCAACATATCACAATGTTTCCTTCCCTATAGTTTTTCATCAACATAGTCGATACTCCTTTGGTCGACTGCTACTGCCATTTAAAAGACCTTTCCTTTTCCATCCTTCATTTGTCCTTTCTTTCTTTGTCTTTCTATTTGTCGTTCCCATCATTACTTTTCTATTTTATAAAACTACTAATGATTCGTCCTTGTTGTTGTTCTCCCACATCATACTATTTTATAAAACTACTAATGATTCGTCCTTGTTGTTGTTCTCCCACATCATACTATTTTTAAATATGTGTTCATCTCCATGATCATAATTTTCGTTGTTAGTGTCTTCTTTCATTTGCATCCTCCTATACATCAGCTTCTCAAGACAAAATAAACTAAACACCTTCTGCTCTCCTACCTTCTCATCAACTATTAACCTCTCTCTCTCTCCATGCTTTCCTTTACTTTTAATTACTTCAAGATCCGTATTTCCAGACATTTTGATTCTAACGTACCTAAAATGTGGCTCTCTGTCATTCCTTTAACTTTAGGGTAACATTTGCTACAACCAGCTTTACCTTTTGTCTCCTTCATACAAATACAATACAATTAAAATATTATCGGGTGATACACATGATCAATTTGAATTCCGTGCTTATACAAAATATGAACTTCAATCTACATTCAGTATGGTTACTGGTAACAAAAGAACCATATGTTTCCAAAATATAATTATTTCATTATAGCTTTAGTCTCCCTTTGACTTGTCACTATAATATATGACCACCGTTTTCTCTCCTCCATGTCATACTTCTCCCATCACCACCATTCTTTTCATTAATTGTTTTATAACTCGTTGTATTTTTGTCTCTCACATATATCGGGTAACAACAAGTTGTTGGCAGTGTTTTCCACCGGTGACTGCAGTGAAACACTTCTCATATTTTGCCTCACCCTCTCCCCCCCTCTCTCTCTCTCTCTCTCTCTCTCTCTCTCTCTCTCTCTCTCTCACAAACACACACACATATTCGGTCACGCTGGCCGAGTGCTCTTAGTCCCTGTATTGGGAGTGCTCGCTCTGGTGTCGGGGGTTCAATCCCAAGCGCCGACAGGGGAAATTCTCTCAAGAACCTTCCCTGGCCATGAAGACTAGGTCTGGGCGGACCGCCTCAGGGGACCCACAAAGTCTCCTGCCCACGTCCTACTCCCTCGGGGGTATATAGGCACTCTCGTTAGCAGCCAGGATCGGTCTGTCGATCCCTTAGGATAAAATCTAGGTTAAGGGTGTGTATTTTCATCCTCATTGGCTGCTGGCTTGAAACAAACCAAATTATTATTATTATTATTGAAGGAGTAATCCCGTCCGCCAATAAGGAGACGGGATTAGCTCAGGTGGATAAGAAAGGTTTACCCTTTAAATCTAGTCACAGGGAACTCCCTGACACTCCCCTGCACTCGATCAATCACCAGTCTCCTGTGATGAAGCACAAAGATCACCACTCCTCCCCCTTTAACGCAAACCTCATAACTCGCTCTCAGTTCACACCCATATATTTTATCCTGGTTGAAAACGTTCTATTACAACGGTGCTACCCTCTTACTCCCATCAGCCACTACAGAACACCTCTAATAAGCTTCCAGGAAAATATTACTAAGATAAAGTAAAGCAGGGGGAGAAGATTGAGATTCGAAGCGAGTGAGCTGGTATTGCTCATCCCGAGCACGTGGCTCGGCCAATCACAGGGCCCCGTTCTGTGAAGGAGGGGTATAAAGGGAGGTGGGCGGGGCCACAGCACTCACTCAGCCACGGGAACCTGCCTGGATCACACTGGCAAGCTCTTAGCAGGCACACACCCTTTGCCCACCTTGGTACCCATGGGGAGATAAATAAGATTGTTTCTGTCCTCCAGCAACCGAGCGCTACTGAACAAAGACGAGCCGGGACCCTTGCACGGATACACCTCTAATATCCTGATGCCTGACAACAAAACGCTATCCTTCACACAATAAGCCAAGCGATTCAAGATGGTCAACTGGTGGTAGATGGTACTGAGAAGATGGAGATGGTGTATTGGCCCGCTTTGAAGTAATGAAGCAAAAACAAGAGAGCTTCCGGAATATATTTAAAGGACACTTAAGGCCCGAACAGAGTTAACAAAATGTTAAATGCTAGACAGAGCCAATGTGTTCCAACGATAAAATCTATGTGTTCTTATAGAACAGCAAAAGATAAACAAATTAGACAAATGATGGAATATATAGATGATGTGTTGAGAGATAGAGCTGTTATTGTTAATAAAGGCACTCGGCCTGTTAGCTAGCAATAGTACAGGATCTTATAGGATATTAAGTAAATCTATGTATAATATTAAGTGAGAGTTTTCGGGATGAAGCTATAAGAGGAAATAATTGATATAGCCCATGTAATGGAGATAACTGGGTTTACCTGTGCAGTTGTCCAGGGTTTAGCATCTGCACAATAAGTTAGACCTAGCTGAATAAATAGTTGGAGAAGGGCTTCAGCCCAGACCCATGAAATATTCTTTTTGTTATAAGGAAACAACAGTTATTAATTAGATATTCACCTCATCGACAGCATGCTTTCGATTGCGCGTTAATATCTAGCCAAATAGTTTTAAGGATGACATTGATTGAATAGTAGTTTGTAACATTGTTAAAGTGACCTAAAGGACATAGCGTTCTAACATGTTAAAGGTGACATAAATACCTGTTGATTTGGTAAATGTGTTAAAAATTGTAAAAGAGATTTAAGAATGCGGATCGATAATTGGTTACTATTATGGTCATGGTGTTGTAAATATCTATGGGTTCATTATTCGTGTCTAATAATTATGATTAAGGTGATTTACTCCTATGTAAAGGAATAAGTGTTACTGATATTGTCATGGTGATGATGGTGATGTAAATACCTACGGGTTCATTATTCGTGTTTAATATGATTAAGGTGATTTAATCCCATGTAAAGGAATAAGTGTTTCTGATATTGTCATGGTGATGTGAGAGCATACTCATAAAATCATCGGTCCTAATATTGTTCAAGTGATTGAAGTAAAGGATAGATTGAGGGATAGTTATAGTATAGTTTTGTCAACCAATGTGAATATAGTGATGTGCCTTTGGCTCGAAGTCGAAGTGAGTCAAGACTCTGAATAGCGATTGTGGAGATAGGTAGTGATGGGAATGTAAAATTCCAAAGTGCAATCTATACTGGGCCGTCGTAGGTATTCAACTAATAATTTTAACTCATCTTGACTCGAACAGAGAATCAATTGCTATGTGGATTACAGTTACCATGGAAGTTTGTAAAATAAAGACGCGAACTTCAAACAACTGTCAAATTTTTCCTACCCTAGTAGAGCAGTGAATTTAACTTTAAGTACTACAATTATAACAATAATAATAATTTTTATTATTAGGGGTTCGTCCCCTACGGGGAACCCCTATTGTAATC
>JBAKBP010026334.1:0-31855 GCA_037953745.1 Lithodes maja | reverse complement strand
CTCAGTGATATCCCTACACCATCGCCGATTCAGATTGATAATTCAGATGTTCTAAGCAATATCACTGTTACAGAGAGAGAAGTATTGAATTGTTTAGATAAACTCAAGGTAAATAAAACGCCTGGACCTGATAAAATCTCGCCTAGAGTTCTAAAGGAAGCTAAGGATGAGCTCTCCAAACCACTGACATTACTATTCAATAAATCCTTGCAGTCTGGAACTATGCCCGATCAGTGGAAGCTAGCCAACGTAACACCGATATTAAAAAAAGGCAGCAAATCCCTACCCAGTAACTATCGTCCAATTAGCTTAACCTCAGTTGTATGTAAAATGCTAGAAACGGTCATACGAGACAACTCGTAAATCACTTAGAGGAAAATAACATACTTAAAGATACTCAACACGGTTTTCGTAAAAAACGTTTCTGTTTAACAAACCTCTTAGACTTCTTCCACGATATCCCCAACCTCTACGATGAGAGTAAAGCTGTAGATATTATATACCTTGATTTTCAAAATGCCTTTGACAAAGTTCCCCACAAACGTTTACTGCTAAAACTAAAAGCGCATGGAATATAAGACGGTGTGTTGAAATGGATAGAAAATTGGCTCGGCGACAGAAAGCAAAGAGTAGTCATAAACGGTAAGGCATCTAAAAGGACCAATGTAAGTAGTGGGGTACCCCAGGGATCGGTACTAGGACCAATTATCTTTCTAATTTACAACAACGACATAGATGAGGGTGTCACCTGTACAATCTCAAAATTTGCTGACGATACAAAAATTGCAAATAGCGTACTCTCAAAAGAACAAGTTGACGATATGCAACACAATCTAGATAAATTGTCATGTTGGGCCCAAATTTGGCAAATGAGTTTCAATGCAGATAAATGTAAAGTACTACATAATTATCGGATACCTAAATGAGAAAGCAAACTATTCGATGAATGGCACTCAGCTTAAGAATGTAAACAGAGAAACCGATCTGGGAGTAACAATATCGAGTAACCTAAAACCGAGTCAACAATGTTCAGAAGTTGTTAAGAAGGCAAACAAAATAAATGGCTTTATAGGCAGGTCATTTGAGCATAAATCCAAAGAAGTTATCCTAACCCTTTACAATTCCTTAGTCCGCCCTCTTCTGGAATACTGCGTTCAATCCTGGTGCCCTTATTACCAAAAAGATATAAAAACGCTAGAATGACTTCACCGTAGAGTTACCAAAATGATACCTAGCCTAAAGAACAAACCATACGAAGAGCATCTTAGAGAATTAAATCTATTTCCTTTAACCCAGCGCAGATTAAGAGGTGACTTAATTCAAGTGTTCAAAATCATCAAAGGCATCGACAATATGAACTGTAGTAAGTACTTCACTATCGACCAATCTAATTACACGCGGGGAAACGGTTGCAAAATTATTGGTAAATCTTTTAACTCTCACGAATCTAAGAATTTCTTCTTCAATCGAGTTGTCAACTTGTGGAATGGGCTTCCCCGATACGTTATATATAGACTGCAGCTCCGTTGATTCATTTAAACTCCGCCTAGACAAATATCTCTCATCAAACCCGCGACTGACTGCGTTTGTAAATGAATAACTTTATTTTATCCTCCCCTCAGTTACTAACCCATCTGTCCCCTACTAACTTCCTAATCCTGCCACGGACATCAGTTCCCTTTCCAATGTTCCCTTACCCACTCTAAACCACTGTTTGGACACTTGATTCTCAGTGTTTTGGAGGACAAGCAGCCTAAAACGGTCACTAGACCTGTTGTTGCTTGATTTCCTTTGTACTCCTTTGTACTCTCTCTCTCTCTCTCTCTATCTATCTTTCTCTCCATATATATATATATATATATATATATAAACACGTGTGTGTGTGTGTGTGTGTGTGTGTATGTGTGGTATGACATTTGTCTGCCACCAATTTTAGTACATTACCACAAAACCAATTGACATGCCATAAAACACCATCTCTGCGATTTCCAATAAATTAGCTTCCTATGAATATTCCTATCATCAAAATGTTGCAATGAGTGTCAGTATTTAGTGAGGGAGAAGTGCATTGGTGGAGTGAGTGCGTGTATAGTTAGAGGTAATGAGTCGATATAATGAATCATTGGAGATCCGTTTTCCATGTTCCTCTTGACCGATTGACTGATCAAACTACACGCGGTGAAAATGCCTGCAAAATCATTGGTACTTCATTCAACTCTATGAATCCAAGCATTTCTTCTTCAATCGAGTCGTCAACTTGTGGAATGGGCTTCCCCGAGATGCCATGTCAAGCACCTTGCCCTGAAACCACGGTTGATTGCATTTGTAATTGAATAAATATTTTCTTTAGTAGTGTTCGTTCAATAACCTAATATATCTTAATATAATTTCCTCTGCCCACTTCCTTCTCACATCTTTCCGACATTATATCCGAAATACTGTTGCAACACTTGGAACAGCAGTGTTTTGGAGGGCAAGTAACCTCGAGGGGTCGCATGATCTGTGGTTGCTTGTTTTCCTTTGTACTCTTATGTACATCATCGCTTACATCATCGCTTAACGATGAATAAAACCGGTGTCACACGAGCCCTCTGGCAGTGGATACTCGTGTTAACCCCTTCTGTACCGGTAACTTTTTTTGTGTTAGCTATATTTTGAAGATGTGATGCAGCTTAAGAAATAACTGTGGTGGTAAAAGGGTTAAGCGAGATAGTTCGAAGCCTATTAGTTACTGGAGGACCGTTTTAACTAAATAAAATCGTCTAATAGTAGCCAGGATGAAGTTAAAGGAAGGTACGGTTACTGAAAGGGTTGATATATATATTTCGATTTTGTCTATTTCCATTATGAGAATATTATGTAGGTGCACAGTACAATCGGCCAAATATATGATATATCGGCACCAAGTATATTTTGTCTATTTCCATTATGAGAATATTATGTAGGTGCACAGTACAATCGGCCAAATATATGATATATCGGCACCAAGTATATTTTGTCTATTTCCATTATGAGAATAGTATGTAGGTGCACGGTACAATCGGCCAAATATATGAAATATCGGCACGAAGTATATTTTGTCTATTTCCATTATGAGAATATTATGTAGTTGCACAGTACAATCGGCCAAATATATGTTATATCGGCACCAAGTATATTTTGATAAATAATTGGTTTCAGCAATATCTAAACAAATATTTATTCGTTTCGAGTGACACATACAAACATGTTCCTACACTTACCCACCCTATCCAACATCTGACAGAGATTAATACAGTACAGAGAGAGTCAAATGTAATGGCAGATGAGACATGACTTATCAGCGCCACTGTACAAGAGCAAATACTACAAACCCTGGACATTATATAATATTGAGTGGATCCAAGTCTCTGATACAAAAATACCAACAAAAATGCCAATAAAACAGCCAGTGTGACGCCAGCTTAACGGTTGGTTTGTCTGGGACCCCTTCTCCCTCATGTTCAGACCCATTAGTTTTCATATTCTAGTTTGGCTATAAGAACTTTCACCCCATTTCTTTGTCAATATTAGGACCTTTCGTGCCATTTAGGTTTCGATATTTTCCTGGCGAGCGATAGCGAGACTGTACTTTTAGGAAGAACCGGCCTTTGGCCGGTACATTGTTCTACCGAAAAATGTAAAAATATAATTAGAAGGGGGATCTTGGGGGTTCGATGGAGGTCTAGGGAGGAAACTAAATACAAATAATAAATACATATAATTAAAGACAAATAATAATAATAATAATAATAATAATAATAATACATGACCAAAAAATAAACCATTCTCCCTTAAACTGTCCCTTGTTTATTACGGTTCCTATAGACCAGGACGCCCACCAGCACCCCCACCAGGACCCCGCCCACGAGTGTCACAGTGAGAATGAGGGTGGTGAGGTTGTTATCCTTGGGTGGTGGCGGCAGGGTTTTCATGTTGGGATTTGCTGGTTCGCCCGGCCCAGCTCCATTCACAGCCTGGAGGGGAAAGAAGTAGCTGTTTTGATTGTCCTTAGTTATCATAGTAGAGAGAATAATAATAGTAAGTAATATTAGTTGATGTTTATAATATAATCATTGGGAGTAGAAAACGGAGATATCAGATGTAATAATATCTATTGCCGGACGCAGTGATCCCCGAAGGGTGGCCACGAACGAAACGGCCCCATGCACCTCTGTCCCCAGTCAGTCGACGCCCCTCCTCCCATCCAGCACCGCCTTCACTCATATACTTTTTAATGCCATCCTTCCACCTCTCATTAGGTCTACCTCTCCATCTCTGTCCTTCCACCTCACTCTCATACCCTCTCTTAGTCATTCTCTCGCTTCCCATACGTTCCACATGACCGAACCATCTCAAGGTGTTCTTTTCCACACTTTCTAGCACATCTATATCCACACCACACCTCTCTCGTACTTCCTCATTCGTCTATCCCTCCATGTGACTCCGCACGCACGCACTAAAGTAACTCATTTCCACCCCTCCCACTCTTGGTTTGAGTTTCTTCATCAACGTCCATGCTTCACTCCCGTAAATCAATGTCGGGATTATCACACTGCCATGCAAGGATTTCTTCACTTCCATGATGACCACCATATTTCTTGTTACTGCTTTCAGCGTTCCTACAACCCTCTTTCCCTGTTGCACCCTCTCCTTCACTTCTTCATCCATACTCCCATCTTTACTCAACCACTGCCCAAATACATAAATAGCTGACATTATCCATAACCTGACCGTTCAACCTTACCTCACGCTCTGTGGCTGCACCCCTTTCGAAGACCATAACCTTGCTCTTCCCCACATTTACCTTCAGAGTTCGTTTTTCACACACTGTTCAAAACATATTTACCAGCCCCTGCAACTCCCATTCACTATTACTCATCAGAACTGTATCATCAGAAAACATATTTACCAGCCCCTGCAACTCCCATTCACTATTGCTCATCAGAACTGTATCATCAGCAAGCAGCAGTACAGGCCACTTCCACTCGTTTCCTTCCCTTGTCAGAGGTACGCAAACATCCATTGCTCTTCCTTGTATTTCTTTCATGACTCAACCCATATATATATAAATTATATTGAACAGTAATGGGGACATCACACACCCTGGCATTAACCCAACATTCAGATAAAAAAAAATCGTTCTGCTCATTCTCCACACGTACTGATGCCTTTGCACCCTCATACGTGCTCTTCACTGCTCTCAGCAACTTGACATCAACTCCGTATATTCTCAGTACTTTCCACAAACCTTCTCTATCCACTCTGTATAGGCCTTTTCCAAGTCCATAAAGGCAGCATACAACTTATGTCCCTTCTCCAGATATTTCTCCACAACACATTTCAGGTAAAAAATCTGATCTATACATCCTCTTCCCTTCATAAACCCGCTCTGCTCATCACCTATCCATTTATCCTTTCTTGCTCTGACTCTATCAATCACTGCCCTATTCTTCCCTACTACACTTAGAAGGCATATTCCCCGCTGGTTACCACACTCCTCTTTCCCCTTTACCTTTATACAGGGGGACTATTATGCCTGTCTTCCACTCATAGGGTGCACTCCCCTTCTCCCATGCTAGTTTATACATTTTCCATACCCATTCGATCACTATCTCACCACCACACCTCAGCATTTCCCCACACACTCCATCTATTCCTGATACTTTCCCCATCTTCACTCTTTTCATGGCTTCACACACTTCTGACCTCCTGATCCCCACCTCCTCCTCCACTACTTCTCTTCTTCTCCCTCCCATACCCATTCCAACTATGTTTTCTGGTGCTTCGTTCCTTACATTTAGCATTTCGTTGAAGTTCTCCCTCCATCTTTCGACTCTCTCTTGTTTCTCGGCTATCACTTGCCCATTCTTATCTTTCACACCCTTACTATTTCCCTTGCTACCCTCTCTAACTTTCTTGACCTCTTTCCAGAACAGTTTCTTACACTCCCTCCATTTTACACTCAGATTCCTTCCAAATTCCTCATCTGCTCTTCTCTTACTTTCCTTCACTTCTCTCTTCACCACTCTCGTTCTCTAACTTTTGGATAGGCTATCGCCCCTGGAAGCCTAGTTCTGCATATCTCAATTTTTTTGTTTTCGGTTAGGCTATCACTCCTGATAACCTATTTCTGCGTATATCAACATATTTGTTTTCGGTTGAAGTGATTGAAGTGTTTTTAAAGTGATTGAAGTGTTTTTTTTTTTAAAGTGAGTAAAGTGTTTTAAAGTGAGTTAAGTGTTTTAAAGTGAATGAAGTTTTTTTTTTTAAGTGAGTGAATTTTTTTTTTTTAAGTGAGTGAAGTGATCTGAAGAAAGTGACTGTCACCATGCCTCCCGCTTGTACGAACTGCACCGGTAGGTTTGGTGAGTCCATGTTTGCTACTGTCGATCTTCAAGTCTGCCGGCTCTGCCAGCAACGAAAGAATTTTACAGTGAAATTAGATGAAGCCTACAACAAGATCAACGTCCTCACCATGAAGCTGGATTCATTCCAAGAGTTTGTAACGCTCAACGTTGGAGTGCCACAAACTTCAATTGTCACCGCAACTCCAGCAGCCACCAACGCCCCAACGTCAACTGCCAACAATTCAACGCCTGCAGTAGCCACTTCAGCTGATGGTTCCGATACTCAAGAAACAAATAGTGACTCTCTTCCCCCTCAAGACAACTTCCGTGTCGTGAGGAACAACGTTTGCCCCAAGACCATGAAACTCATACCGATTACCGAGTGTCAAAACCGTTTCCAGATACTCAGACTCAGATGAGGAAGAGGAAATAGAAGAAGTCCGGCTCGTGGGAGACTCGATGATACGTGGTCAGCTCACAGAGTTTTGCGCCAGGGCACCTAAGACCAGGAAGCGTTTTTGTATTATTTTTGTGGTGGTGTGGACGACGTAGTTGCTGCAGTTGACGAAGTATCAAAGCTAGCCCCAGCTAATACAATGTATGTCATCCACGTTGGATCCAACGATGTACGGCGAACCCGGTCGGAAGATTTGCTTTTAAAGTACCAGCAGCTGATCAAGTCGTTTAAGGAGAAGTCATCAAGGATCATCGTCTCAGGAATCGTCCCCCGGCTCGGTGTAGAGAGCCGATTTTACAACATAACCACAAGCACAAATCGTTGTCTAGCATGCAGGAAGGAGAACGTGGGATTCGTCGACACCTGGGACAATTTCTACTATGATGACTATTTGTTTTCGGACGATGGAGTTCATCTGAACCAGGTGGGAGCAGCACGTTTTGGGCGTTTTCTCAACGATGTGGTGAAGGATTTTCGGAGAAGAAATCAACTCAGCACAGGACAACCAAGAAGGAGGACCGAAGACAGCGAGGACGGCAACCTGCAAAACAATTAAATGCTAATCCGTCAAGAACCGCGAATTTGGATAAAGCTCCACCAACACGACCCAAATTCAAAACCGCCAGGGATAACGACCGAGGACCGAGGACAGCCATGAATGTAAATGTAGATCTGACCAGAACCAAAAATTTGATTAAAGAACGTTCTGTAAGTTCTAAAACCGCAACTTTAAAGGTTTTCTATGCAAACGCTCGTAGCATACGCAACAAACTTTCAGATTTAGAGGAACTAGTGTTTACAGAAAATTATGATGTGATTGGCATAACAGAATCTTGGCTCAATATAGAAGATAGAGACTTTTTAGCAGAGTATTCACTTCCCGGTTGTGTAATGTTCGAGAAAAGCCGAATAAATAAAAATGGAGGTGGCGTTTTATTTTATATCAAAGAAAGTCTTAACCCGACCCTCTTGTCAAAACCTCAAATTGTGAACGTCGACACATCTTTTGTGCTAATAAAGAATAATAGAGGTACAAAATTAATACTTGCATTATTATACAGACCTCCAGCTCAGTCAGTGCAAACTGACCGAGAAATTTATGAACAAATTGCAGGTGTAAGTAACTCGCATGATACCGTATTTTTTGGCGACTTTAATTTACCTGTGACCAAGTGGAGCGATACTCTTACTTCACACTCCGGACATGACTTGTATGCGAACTTGCAAGAGAGTTCACTCTATCAATTTGTTCGATCGCCGACCCGTGGTAATAACGTTCTTGACCTTGTACTTTCAACAAAAGAAGAATTAATAGAGAATTTGAATGTTGGTGATGAATTCAGTAACAGCGACCATCGTACAATAACTTTCACTTTAAAGTTTACTAGTAACGAACCAAATCGCAGCATCGAAAAAGTCCCTAATTTCAAGAAAGCAAACTTTCATAAACTTAGAGCTATGTTTAAAGAAACTGACTGGAGCTTTTTAATTAACAATAACAACATAAATACATCTTGGGAATTAATCGAAATCACTTACCTAAAAGCAGTGCAGGACTGCATACCATCGAAAATACGGTGTACAGGCCATAATAATAAGCCCAAATGGTGGAATAAAGATATTTCAAACTGTGCTTGCTAAAAAGTTTGCTAATGATAGATTAAAATCCTTACAAAATGACGAAGAACGGGTGAATTGTGTAGAGCTACGACGCAAAGCCAAAAAGTTAATTAAGCAAAGTAAAAAGACCCTGGAGTTACATGTTGTGAATCAAAGTAAAACAAACCCGAAAGAATTCTATAGTTATATCAGAAAGAAAAAAGTAGTTACTTCAACTGGTGGACCGTTAGTCGATGAAAATGGATAATACACCAAAGACGAAGTACAAATGAGTAATGCCCTCAATACCTTCTTTGCATTAGTTTTTTACAACGGACGACCTCAGTGATATCCCTACACCATTACCGATTCAGATTGATAATTCAGATGTTTTAAGCAATATCACCGTTACAGAGAGAGAAGTATTGAATTGTTTAGATAAACTCAAGGTAAATAAAACGCCTGGACATGATACAATCTCACCTAGAGTCCTAAAAGAAGCTAAGGATTAGCTCTCTAAACCACTGACATTGCTATTCAATAAATCCTTGCAGTCTGGAACTATGCCTGATCAGTGGAAGCTAGCCAACGTAACACTGATATTAAAAAAGGCAGCAAATCCCTACCCTGTAACTATCGTCCAATTAGCTTAACCTCAGTTGTATGTAAAATGCTAGAAACACTCATAAGAGACAGACTCGTAAATCACTTAGAGGAAAATAACCTACTTAAAGATACTCCACACGGCTTTCGTAAAACACGTTCCTGATTAACAAACCTCTTAGACTTCTTCCACGATATCCTCAACCTCTACGATGACAGTAAAGCTGTAGATATTATATACCTTGATTTTCAAAAGGCCTTTGACAAAGTTCCCCACAAACGTTTACTGCTAAAAGTAAAAGCGCATGGAATACAAGACGGTATGTTGAAATGGATAGAAAATTGGCTCAGCGACAGAGACCAAAGAGTAGTCATAAACGGTAAGGCATCTAAATGGACCAATGTAAGTAGCGGGGTACCCCAGGGATCGGTACTAGGACCAATTATCTTTCTAATATGCATCAACGTCATAGATGAGGGTCTCACCTGTACAATCTCAAAATTTGCTGACGATACAAAATTGCAAATAGCGTACTCTCAAAAGAACAAGTTGACAATATGCAACACAATCTAGATAAGTTGTCATGCTGGGCCCAAATTTGGCAAATGAGTTCAATGCGGATAAATGTAAAGTACTACATATCGGGTACCAAAATGAGAAAGCAAACTATTTGATGAATGGCACTCAGCTTAAGAATGTAAACAGAGAAACCGATCTAGGAGTAACAATATCGAGTAACCTAAAACCGAGTCAACAATGTTCAGAAGTTGTTAAGAAGGCAAACAAAATAATTGGCTTTATAGGCAGGTCATTTGAGCATAAATCCAAAGACGTTATCCTAACCCTTTACAATTCCTTAGTCTGCCCTCTTTTGGAATACTGCGTTCAATCCAGGTGCCCTTATTACCAAAAAGATATAGACAAGCTAGAACGAGTTCAACATAGAATTACCAAAATAATACCTAGCCTAAAGAACAAACCATACGAGGAACATCTTCGAGAATTAAATCTATTTCCTTTAACCCAGCGCAGATTAAGAGGCAACTTAATTCAAGTGTTCAAAATCATCAAAGGCATCGACAATATGAACTGTAGTAAGTACTTCACTATCGACCAATCTAATTACACGCGGGGAAACGGGTGCAAAATTATTGGTAAATCTTTTAACTCACACGAAGCTAAGAATTTCTTCTTTAATCGAGTTGTCAACTTATGGAATGGGCTTCCCCGAGATGTTATGGACTGCAGCACCGTTGATTCATTTAAACTTCGCCTACACAAATATCTCGCATCAAACCCGCGACTGACTGAGTTTGTAAATTAATAACTTTATTTTATCCTCCCCTCAGTTACTAACCCATCTGTCCCCTACTAACTTCCTAATCCTGCCACGGACATTAGTTCCAGGGCAGTAGTTCCCTTTCCAATGTTCCCTTACCCACTCTAAACCACTGTTTGGACACTTGATCCTCAGTGTTTTGGAGGACAAGCAGCCTAGAAGGGTCACTAGATATGCTGTTGCTTGATTTCCTTTGTACTCCTTTGTACTCTCCACGTACCTCGCTAGTTTCTGCCTGTCCAAATCTTCATTCCCTCTACTAGCCAACCACTCTCTATACGCTTTCTTCTTGTCTTCCACAGCTATTTTTACCTCTTCTGTCCACCATGCTGTATTTACCACTCCCCTCCCTCTTCTCACTCCACACACCTCCTCACATGCTGCACTGAACTCTTTCTTAAACACCTTGCTCTTCTCCTCCACTTCCTCCATATCTTCCAGGTCGAACCCACCTAGTCATCTTTCTACTGCTCTCCTGCACTCTTCCCCGATTTCCTCCGCCTGTAGCCTCTCCACCCTCCTCACTATTCCACCTTCCTCTCGCCTCCCTCCAGCTCTCCTCACCCACTTCTTTTGTATCCTAACCTTAGCTACTGCTACATAATGATCAGACAGACCCCCTCCAATACCCCTATACTCCTATACACTCTAGCATCCATCACAGATTTCTTAATTCTTTCATCCACACATATATAATCAATCAGCAACTTTCGTTCCACCACTGTCTTATCCTTCATCATCCACACCACTTTCCATGTATACCTGTGTATCATTCTGTGTCGGAAGAAGGTGTTGGCTATCCACAACCTCCTTCCCACACATACGTCCACAAGTGCACTACCATTCCCATTCACCTTTGATGGTATCCCCCACCTTCCCACCACTCCATCAACTTTCCTATCACCCACCTTACCATTCATATCCCCAATAAGAAATATTCTTTCGTTCCTGTCAAACTTATCCAGACACGCCTCCATATTCACCCAGAACTCCTCTTTCTCTCTTACAAGTTTATCCTCTGTTGGAGGATGTGCACACACACAATCACCCACGTTTGTATTCCTACTTTCATTCTCACCCACACCATCCTTGAACCCACAGACCCATATTCTCTTACACGCTCCTCCCATTTGTTACTTACAAACAAACACGCATCTTCTCTCGCTGCTCCCTCACTCACTCCAGCACACACACCCATTCCACACTCCCACTCTCTCACATCTGTACCTTCCATTTTGTCTCCGTCATTCCACATACATCCAGCCTGGCATTCACTAACACTTCCAGTACCTCTCTCTCTTTTGTGCCATCATTCATTCCGCTCACGTTCCATGTACCTATTCTCAGAATGTCCGTATGCCTGTCTACAGTCGGTCGGGGTTCGTCAACGCAGGGTCCTTCCGCATCCGAGGCTGATTGTTCGTTTATCGTTGCTACATATTTTTCACGGGTGGGGGTCGCAAGCCCACCGACCAAACCTCTTTAGTCGCCTCTTACGACACGCAGAAGGCACGTGGGGCATATTCTAATCCCTTGCCCCCAGGGTATATACAGTATATATATATATATATATATATATATATATATATATATATATATATATATATATATATATATAAATATATATTATACAATAAATAAATATATGAATAAATATGCTTAATTCTCTAATTAAGTGTAAAGATAATACAATGTGACTAATGGCAACAAGATGGTGGAGGTAGGCAGATCTCTACGGGCGGGCGGTCAACCCTTCCACCATGTAGTAAGTACTTAACACGAACAGTAATAGTTGTGTTGAGTAACAATAATAGCCACGGTACTTAACTCCTTGCGACATATATGACGCGATCGCGTCATATGAATAAGTCCACCAAAACTCATATGACGCGATCGCGTCATATGGACTTATCTCTATACCTCTCCAATAACTTTATGACGCGATTTTGCGTCATATGAGCTCAGTAAGTCCGATAAGTTACCATACGATAAAACCGTTGGTGGCAACCTCAGCCTCCTGCGATAATTCTAACGGCCGCAGTGTTGTTGTGAGTGTAGTGCGAGGCAGTGGCAATGATCCTGGGGCTCCCGCCTCCTCGGACTTACTGGAACATAATATGGCTGATGGAGTTAACACGAACAATACGAGCCGTGGTACTCAACACGAACAATAATAGCCATGGTACTCAACATGAACAATAATAGCCATGGTTTTCAACACGAACAATAATAGCCATGGTTTTCAACACGAACAATAATAGCCGTGGTACTCAACATGAACAAAAATAGCCATGGTACTCAACATGAACAATAATAGCCATGGTTTTCAACACGAACAATAATAGCCATGGTACTCAACACGAACAATAATAGCCATGGTACTCAACACGAACAATAATAGCCATGGTACTCAACACGAACAATAATAGCCGTGGTACTCAACATGAACAATAATAGCCATGGTTCTCAACACGAACAATAATAGCCATGGTACTCAACACGAACAATAATAGCCATGGTACTCAACACGAACAATAATAGCCATGGTACTCAACACGAACAATAATAGCCATGGTACTCAACACGAACAATAATAGCCATGGTACTTAACACGAAAAGTAATAGCCATGGTACTCAACACGAACAATAATAGCCATGGTACTCAACACGAACAATAATAGCCATGGTACTCAACACGAACAATAATAGCCATGGTACTCAACATGAACAATAATAGCCATGGTACTTAACATGAACAATAATGGTGATGGTCTGGTCTATCAGAGTGAGAACTGAGCGATCTCTGCCATACCCATAGCTTACTCTGACTGTTCCTTTTACTTATATATTTTCTAGATCTCAAGTGACGGCGTCTCTTCCGTGGATTGACCTCCCAATCTACCAAGATTGGAAGCCAAAGCATCACATTTTTCCTTTGCCCCTCAACTTTCTCTACATAATTCCTGAGGAGCACAGGGCCCTGGATGGGTCTTTGGTTTCCCGGGCGTTTCCGCACCCTCCTCAGCTCCCCGCCATGGAGTGGCTTCGGTGACCCAGGCTTTATTGTGGTCGGCAGGGAGGGTTCTGTGGGGGCGCTCGGTTATGGCCTTGGCCTTGCTCGGGGCCTTGGGGCTGTTCGGCCAGGCAGCTTGGGGAACAACAACAACAACACGAACAATAATAGCCATGGTACTCAACACAAACAATAATAGCCATGGTACTCAACACGAACAATAATAGCCATGGTACTCAACACGAACAATAATAGCCATGGTACTCAACACGAACAATAATAGCCATGGTACTCAACACGAACAATAATAGCCATGGTATTCAACACGAACCATAATAGCCATGGTACTCAACACCAATAATAATAGCCATGGTACTCAACACGAACAATAATAGCCATGGTACTCAACACAAACAATAATAGCCATGGTACTCAACACAAACAATAATAGCCATGGTACTCAACACAAACAATAATAGCCATGGTACTCAACACGAACAATAATAGCCATGGTACTCAACACAAACAATAATAGCCATGGTACTCAACACAAACAATAATAGCCATGGTACTCAACACAAACAATAATAGCCATGGTACTCAACACAAACAATAATAGCCATGGTACTCAACACGAACAATAATAGCCATGGTACTCAACACGAACAATAATAGCCAGGGTACTCAACACGAACAATAATAGCCAGGGTACTCAACACGAATAATAATAGCCATGGTACTCAACACGAACAATAATAGCCATGGTACTCAACACGAACAATAATAGCCATGGTACTCAACACGAACAATAATAGCCATGGTATTCAACACGAACAATAATAGCCATGGTACTCAACACCAATAATAATAGCCATGGTACTCAACACGAACAATAATAGCCATGGTACTCAACACAAACAAAAATAGCCATGGTACTCAACACAAACAGTAATAGCCATGGTACTCAACACGAATAATAATAGCCAGGGAACTCAACACGAACAATAATAGCCAGGGTACTCAACACGAATAATAATAGCCATGGTACTCAACACGAACAATAATAGCCATGGTACTCAACACGAACAATAATAGCCATGTGTGACGCCTACCAGCGTTGGCAGAATCGCCTCTCGTTAGCCACTAGCGTCCGCCAGGGACATCGAAATGGGCTACAGTTATCAGAGAATGTTGTTCTTTCTTTCATAGTACTCGCATTGTCACAGACAGTCTAGTGGTCTTTATTTTCGTCTGTGACAACGGGAAGTATTTTATATCATTAATACAATATAAGATGCAATGTGTAAGAGTTAAGGAGAGAGAGAGATATAGGCAGCGAGGTGGTAATATGTGCGTGCGTATGTATGTTCTGCCTCGCTCGGAGGAGTTTTCCCGCTCGCGCGGGCTTTCCCTCGCCTTTGATTGGCTGGTGGTTCCTAGCGCGTCCTACGGGCCTGCTGCCTTGTGACGTATCGGCCCGTGATTGGCCGACCATCGCGTCTTTGTGGGCTCCTGCGGTCCACAGGAGCTGTTCTCCTCAGGACAGGCTTGGCGTGCATGCTTCTAACATCTCTTTGCATACTCTCTCCTGATCACCCCCTTTACCACTGTTTCTCTCTCTGACCTTCTTCTTTTCCATTGCTCCTCACCTTTATTCAATTACTTATCCCCTTGGGTTCTGCATACGGTTTCCATAGCCAGCCCATTGTATTGCATGCGCCGTCCTCTGAGATATTTACATGTACTTAGAATAGGTCTGAGGGTTCTTAGTTAGTAGAGGTTAAGAACTCTGTGTGTGTTTCCATTATTGATTTAGTGTTCTGCTCTTTTATTTAATACTAGACTGGGATAAGGTTTCTGTAGTCGTTGTCACCGATGTGTGTATGGTTTGCTTATACCTACACGACTTCGACCGGTCCTGTGGTAGCCTGTGTTGTCTTTTCGCTTGCGTTCTTTACGAGTGCAGCATTGTGTTGACTGAGGGTTTTAGCCTGTTCCAGTTCCACACTTTGCTGTCTCTTTGCTTGTCTTTAGAGGGTCGCCAGGATAGAACCAGATACTTGTGATCTGGATCTATCAAGAGAGCACCCTAGTCAATTAACGTAACTTAAAGGATGCAGTCTTAAGGACATCGCTAGGCTACGAGCCTGTCTTGCTCAACCACAGTTCCTTACCTAGAGTATTCCAGCTAGACATTATTAATTGAGTAGACACTTGTTAGTATTTAATATAAGCTCTTTGATATGTACGCATTATTATTCACAGCATTTATTAGTCTAGGTTGTTGCTGAGCCGCACAACCATAGCAGACTGTTTCGTTGATGAGGAAGTACTTCTTTTAGTGTCGAGCATTGCTACCGTTGCGCATTTATAGTATTCTCGTGTCAGTTAACATTATGTCCTATCTTTTAGTGTATTCAGTCTACCCGTGTGGTGTCCTGCCTCCTGCCTTTATATAATTTAAGATACGAGCATCTTATGAGCATCAGACTTTCTTCAGAAGTTTCCAGGTCTATGTTGTAGGACTATACTTCACTTTCTTTCAGATAGGAGTGAAGAGTTTATTGTGGTTTAGAGTAACTGTATTGAAGCATCTGTTTATTGTATTAAATCTTGCAGTGATTTAATTGATCTTTCCATAGATTCCCTGTTATGCATTTTAACGTAACTTGCATCTTGTTTGTCATCAGGCTATACCAGTGTGGGTTAGCCTGAAGTACAGTACATTTATGCCCAGTTAAGGATACCCCATTATCGCAGATTAACTCTGGAGGGTATAGGTGTTTTTGTTCGCCGGCATATAAGTTCTAGGGTTTGGATCTAGCGTACCGTTGTTGCATAGTGCCCTATTACTAGTCCAATCATTAAGTGCCCTTGTTTTATTCGTAGCCCCGGTCGTAACACATGGTACTCAACACAAACAATAATAGCCATGGTACTCAACACCAATAATAATAGCCATGGTACTCAACACGAACAATAATACGCCATGGTACTCAACACAATCAATAATAGCCATGGTACTCAACACGAACAATAATAGCCATGGTACTCAACACGAACAATAATAGCCATGGTACTTAACCCGTGGAGCCCCGGCTAGTTTTGTAATGTTTGCGCACCAGAACCCGGCCGGTTTTCAAAAAATGGTTTTATTCCAGAAACAATAGCGAATGGGTTAGGAATGAAGGAAAAACCACGAAAAACCGCTCAAAAAGCTTAAAAAATGGTCCTACAGAGCCCCCGAAAACGGATTTTATAAGAGTAAAAAATTGAAGGCAATTATCCCAAAAAACCAGGTTATTGCGCGCTCGCGCGCACGCACGTGGACTTTGAGAGTTTTCAACCATCGGCACGGTTGCGTGGGATACGTACACAGTTCCCATACAAATCTGAGCCCTCTTGCGTGGCTACACCTGAGGTTACGGTCGGCGCAATTAGGGGAAATTAGGGTGACTCGCCAGGCGCGTCTCTGGGGCTGTGCGTTACATACATCGCCGACGCGCCAGGCGCGTCGCTGGGGCTGTACGGGTTAACACGAACAATAATAGCCATGGTACTCAACACCAACAATAATAGCCATGGTACTCAACACCAACAATAATAGCCATGGTACTCAACACGAACAATATTAGCCAGGGTACTTAACACGAACAATAATAGCCATGGTACTCAACACGAACAATAATAGCCATGGTACTCAACACGAACAATAATAGCCAAGGTACTCAACACAAACAATAATAGCCATGGAACTCAACACGAACAATAATAGCCATGGTACTCAACACGAACAATAATAGCCATGGTACTCAACACAAACAATAATAGCCATGGTACTCAACACGAACAATAATAGCCATGGTACTCAACACGAACAATAATAGCCATGGTACTCAACACGAACAATAATAGCCATGGTACTCAACACGAACAATAATAGCCATGGCACTCAACACAAACAATAATAGCCATGGTACTCAACACGAACAATAATAGCCAGGGTACTCAACACGAACAATAATAGCCATGGTACTCAACACGAACAATAATAGCCATGGTACTCAACACGAACAATAATAGCCATGGTACTCAACACGAACAATAATAGCCATGGTACTCAACACGAACAATAATAGCCAGGGTACTCAACACGAACAATAATAGCCAGGGTACTCAACACGAACAATAATAGCCAGGGTACTCAACACGAACAATAATAGCCATGGTACTCAACACGAACAATAATAGCCATGGTACTTAACATGAACAATAATAGCCATGGTACTCAACACGAACAATAATAGCCATGGTACTCAACACGAACAATAATAGCCATGGTACTCAACACGAACAATAATAGCCATGGTACTCAACACGAACAATAATAGCCAGGGTACTCAACACGAACAATAATAGCCAGGGTACTCAACACGAACAATAATTGCCATGGTACTCAACACGAACAATAATAGCCATGGTACTTAACATGAACAATAATAGCCATGGTACTCAACACGAACAATAATAGCCATGGTACTCAACACGAACAATAATAGCCATGGTACTTAACACGAACAATAATAGCCAGGGTACTCAACACGAACAATAATAGCCATGGTACTTAACACGAACAATAATAGCCAGGGTACTCAACACAAACAATAATAGCCATGGTACTCAACACGAACAATAATAGCCATGGTACTCAACACGAACAATAATAGCCATGGTACTCAACACGAACAATAATAGCCATGGTACTCAACACGAACAATAATAGCCATGGTACTCAACACAAACAATAATAGCCATGGCACTCAACACGAACAATAATAGCCATGGTACTTAACATGAACAATAATGGCCATGGTATTTAACACGAACAATTATAGCCGCGTTACTCAACACGTGCAATAATAGCCGTGGTACTTAAATATATTTCATCTATCAGTATGACAAACACCTGACCGGACTATTCAATCATTGCAACCAATTGAACCAGTGTCTCTCAACCGTTGCCAAACTAACCAAGGTTCTGTTAGGTAAGATTTTGTTACCTTAGATTAGAACTCCTTCATTATTCGATGACTTTATTTTGTTTATTATTATTATTATTCTGGCTATCATGTCATGACTCAGAATTTTGAAAGTCATAGAGTTGATTGAGAAGGAATTTAACTCTTGTATATTAAGAAGGTCGAGTAGCATAGCATCAGAGGGTGCTATATGTGGACCCCCTTCTCCAATGTTTAGCCCCATTTGGTTTTGAGATTTTAATACGTTCGCCACCTTAGTTTATCGATTCTAAGAACTTTAACCCAATTTTGTTTGCAATGTTAAGATCGTTCTTGTCATTTAGGTGGTGAAATTTTCCTAACGAGCGATACTGAGCCTACACTGTTGGAGATATAGGCTTTCGGCAGGGGCAATTTTCTACCGAGAAATGCACAAATTAATCTCGAAGGGAGGAAGAGGTATTCAGTACATGTAAGTTTGGTGGAGGTCTAGGCCGTCATTCAAACTGGCCACAGACCATAACGACCACACACTGGTTGACATCTACGGTCCCTAATAATTTCGACCGCGAATCAAAACAGACAAAACCCAAAATGACGGTGCACTGGTTGACATCTATGGTCTCTAATAACCCCGGCCGTAAACCAAAACGACCGCGTTCAGATTTTTTTGACAAACTGGGAACATTTTTTTTCAAGTTAGGATAAGTTCCTGAACGATAGACCTGTGTTGCTTTGGAGCACGGCCACTTTAGTCCACGGCCGCTTTGTTCAGTGACCACATTTACAGGCTGAAATGGTTTACTAAGTTATATGGGAAATGTACTCACTTTCATCCGGCAATATGAAAAACTCTCTGAAGTCTTATCACCCCACTCGGTGCGTGTCTTGGCCTCGATCTCTACGGTATAATCGGCACAAACATCCAAGTCCGAGAACTGGGCTTGGGTCTGATCACCGGCTACAGTCTGCCGGACATCAGGAATGCCAGCGATGGTCAAGGTGAGGTTGTATAACATGATTATTCCGTTGGCTGGTTTGGGAGGCAGCCAGGTGATAGTGGCAGAATTGGTGTCCAGAGTGATATCTGATATTTGTACCAGGCCTGGTTCTGATGGAGAAAAAAAATATATATATATATATATATATATATATATATATATATATATATATATATATATATATATATATATATGAAATAACTACTACTAGTACTATTGTATTATAACCTGGTAATATTAATGTGTATATAGCTCCAACTTCCTTACAGCCCGAAACTAGCAAGTGGTCAACTGGAGTAACCTTATGTATCATGATCTCGACATTACAATGTAATAACATCATGTACAGGGTGGCCCGAAATAGGCATATCGAGCTTCGGGATTAGGATATATAAATATATCCTAAGTATATAATGCCCTCAACAAAATATGCCAATCTCAATCGTTCCAGATATAATGCCTGTTGAAAATGGCATATGCCCATGCATTTTCCCATAATGCTTGCATAGTTATCAAAGGGCCTATCCCACCCTGACCTAAATGTGCTTACGATACCATATTATAATAAAGATAGTATAGTTGTGTATGTTACAAAACGATAAGAGACATTATAGCTCCCACTGGATATATTGGAAACCGTTTGGCATAGAGTTCCTTATTGTGCTGTGGGGGAAGACAATATATATATATATATGTTGTAATATTTCTTTAAAGGGGTAGGGTTTATAGGTTTATTTATGCATTTACATATTTTAGTTGCTTCGATAGACCTTCATCATTTAAAAAAAAAAAAAAATCAGAATCCACCCACCCCACTCCCATCGATATATGGCACCCCCCTCAGAATCCACCCACCCCACTCCCATCGATATATGGCACCCCCCTCAGAATCCACCCACCCCACTCCCATCGATATATGGCACCCCCCTCAGAATCCACCCACCCCACTCCCATCGATATATGGCACCCCCCTCAGAATCCACCCACCCCACTCCCATCGATATATATTTGTAAAAATTTTCAGTAGAAATAAATCCCGGCCAAATGTCGGTTCCTCCTAAAAATACAGGCTCGCTCTCGCTCGCCAGGAAAATATCGACACCCAAATGGCACGAAAGGTTTTAATATTGACTATGAAATGGGGTGAAAAGTCTTAAAATCGCCAAGCTAATAGGACAAACGTCCTATAAACTCAAAACTAATGGGGCTAAACATGATGGAGAAGGGGAAGGCCAGAAAAATCCCCCACCTCCCCTTAACGATTGAGATATAGAATTTTAGGTATAGAATTTTTTTAAGCTGAAAATCATCTATATAATTTTACCCTGAAGTTTGGCACACCTTTTATGGAGCACCCTGTATAAATGACAAACATCTTAGCAATATTTGGTCCGACGGGGGTATTTTTGGAACTCTCTTGTTTCGTTCCGTTAGTTTGGAGAATTTAAGACGCTTCGCACCATTATTTTGGCGTTAATAAGACACTTCACCCCTATCAAGTGTAGATTTTTTTTAGGGCGAGCGATAGTGAGCCTGTAATTTGGAAGAAATCGGCCTTCCACCAGGATATTTTGTTTTTCGAAAATGTACAAACTAAGATTGAAGAAGGTCTGGGTGGACATTTATTTATATATTTATTTATTTTAAGGAAGTATGGGAAGGGGTTTTGTTTGTCTAGGGGACAAACTATAATATAGTGTTAAAAAATGGCAAAAACAAGCACAATCCTCAATTATAATTTGTTTAAACTATCATAATAACTTGCAAGACGTCGGACTATATTGTGTTATATTTCACAATAACCTCAATAAATGGCCAGAAAAAACGACACCTAAATGGCACTAACGGTATTTATATTATCACAGAAATGGGGTGGAAGGATCTTTATATCATCAAACTAATGGGACGAACGTCTCAATATATCTTAACCTTCATCCAATGACTTGAACTACTTCCAATTTCGTGTGGCCAGGCACTTAGACCCCAACGTACTGTACTTTTAATTTGGCTTTTTCCCACTCTTTCGGCTTTGAAGGAGACGCATTTTACAGACAACTCTGCCTTTTCTCTCCTTCATACATATAAAAGATTAACTAAACAATTGTGACAAAACAAAAAATAATGGGCCTTCTGCGTGTGTCGTAAGAGGCGACTAAAGAGGTTGGGTCAGTGGGCTTGCGGGCCCCCACCCGTGAAAAATACATAGCAACGAAAAACAAACGAATAGCTTTGGATGCGGACGGACCCTGTGTTGATGAACCCCGTCCGACTATGGACAATCTTACGGACAATCTTAGAATAGCAACGTGGAATGTGAGAGGCATGAATGATGACACAAAAGAGAGAGAGGTCTTGGAAGTGTTAGTGAATGCCAGGCTGAATATATGTGGAATGACGGAGACCAAATGGAGGGGTACAGATGTGAGAGAGTGGGAGTGTGGAATTGGTGTGTGTGCTGGAGTGAGTGAGAGAGCAGCGAGAGAAGGTGCATGTTTGTTTGTAAGTAACAAATGAAAGGAGCGTGTAAGAGATTATGGGTCTGTGTGTTCAAGGATTGTGTTGGTGAGAATGAAATTAAGAATACAAACGTGGGTGATTGTGTGTGTGCATGCTCCGACAGAGGATAAACTTGTAAGAAAGAAAGAGGAGTTCTGGATGAATGTGGAGGCGTGCTTGGATAAGTTTGATAGGAATGAAAGAATACTTCTGATTGGGGATATGAATGAGAAGGTGGGTGATAGGAAAGTTGATGGAGTGGTGGGAGGGTGGGGGATACCGTCAAAGGTGAATGAGAATGGTAGTGCACTTGTGGACGTATGTGTGGGGAGGAGGTTGTGGATAGCCAAAACCTTCTTCCAACACAGAATGATACACAGGTACACATGGAAAGTGGTGTGGAAGACGAAAGATAAGGATAAGACAGTGGTGGAACGAAATTAACTGATTGATTATATATGTGTGGATGAATGAATGAAGAAATCTGTGCTGGATGCTAGGGTGTATAGGGGTATTGGAGGGGGTCTGTCTGATCATTATGTAGTAGTAGGTAAAGTTAGGATACAAAAGAAGTGGGTGAGGAGAGCTGGAGTGAGGCGAGAGGAAGGTGGAATGGCGAGAAGGGTGGAGAGGCTACAGGAGGAGGAAATCAGGGAAGAGTACAGGAGAGCAGTTGAAAGACGACTAGGTGGGTTCGACCTGGAAGATATGGAGGCAGTGGAGGAGATGAGCAAGGTGTTTAAGGAAGAGATCTGTGCAGCATGTGAGGAGGTGTGTGGAGTAAGGAGAAGAGGGAGAGGAGTAAAACATACAGCATGGTGGACAGAAGAGGTAAAAATAGCTGTGGAAGACAAAAAGAAAGCATTAGAGAGTGGTTGGGTAGTAGAGGGAATGAAGATTTAGAGAGACAGAAATGAGCGAGGTACATGGAGAGAAAGAGAGTGGTGAAGAGAGTAGTGAAGGAAAGTAAGAGAAGAGTAGATGAGTGATTTGGAAGGAATCTGAGTGTAAAATGGAGGGAGTGTAAGAAACTGTTCTGGAAAGAAGTCAAGAAAGTTAGGGAAGGTAACAAGGGAAACAGTAAGGGTGTGAAAGATAAGAATGGGAGAATGCTAGTCGAGAAGCAAGAGAGAGTCGAAAGATGGAGGAAGTACTTCAACGAGTTGCTAAATGTATGGAATGAAGCGCCAACAAACATAGTTGGATGGGGTATTGGAGGGAGAAAAAGAGAAGTGGTGGAGGAGGAGGTGGGGATCAGGAGGTCAGAAGTATGGGAAGCCATGAAAAGAGTGAAGTTGGGGAAAGCACCAAGAACAGATAGTGTGTGTGGAAATATTGAGGTATGGTGGTGAGATAGTGATCGAATGGGTATGGAAAATGTGCAAACTAGCATGGGAGAAGGGGAGTGCACCTGATGACTGGAGGACAGGCATAATAATCCCCCTATATAAAAGTAAAGGGGAAAGAGGAGTGTGTGGTAACCACCAAGGAATATGTCTTCTAAGCATAGTAGGGAAGGTATACAGTAGGGTAGCGATTGAGAGAGTGAGAGTGAGAACGGAGAAATGGAAAGGTGACGAGCAGGGTGGTTTTAGGAAGGGAAGAGTATGTGTAGATTAGATTTTTACACTGAATTGTGTTGTGGAGAAATATCTTGAGAAGCAACAAAAGGTGTATGTTGCCTTTATGGACTTGGAGAAGGCATATACAGAGTGGATAGAGAAGGTATTTGGAAAGTACTTAAAATATACGAAGTATATGGCAAGTTGCTGAAAGCAGTGAAGAGCATGTATGAGGGTGCAAAGGCATCAGTACGTGTGGAGAATGAGCAGAGCGAATTCTTTGACCTAAATGTTGGGTTGAAACAGGGGTGTGTGATGTCTCTGTGGTTGTTTACTGTATATATGGATGGAGTCATGAAAGAAATACAAGGCAGAGCAGTGGATGTTGGTGTATCGCTGATATGGGAGGGAAACGAGTGGAAGCTACCTGTACTGCTGTTTGCTGATGATACAGTTTTGATGAGCGATAATGAATGGGAGTTGCAGGGTCTGGTAAATATGTTTGGAACAGTGTGCGAAAAACGGAATTTGAAGGTAAATGCGGGGAAGAGTAAGGTTATGGTCTTCGAAAGGGGTGAAGCCACAGAGTGTCAGGTGAAGTTGAACGGTCAGGATATGGAGATTGTCAGCTCATTTAAGTATCTGGGCAGTGTGTTGAGTAAAGATGGGACTATGGATGAAGAAGTGCGGGAGAGGGTGCAACAGGGGAAGAGGGTTGTAGGAACGCTGAAAGCAGTAACAAGAAATAGGGTGGTCAGTATGGAAGTGAAGAAGTCCTTGCATGACAGTGTGGTAATCCCGACACTGACTTACGGAAGCGAAGCATGGACGTTGGTTGAGAGACTCAGACCAAGAGTGAGAGGGGTGGAAATGAGTTACTTGAGAGGTGCGTGCGGAGTTACATGGAGGGATAGACAGACGAATGAGGAAGTAAGAAGGAGGTGTGGTGTGGAGGTAGATGAGCTGGAAAGTGTGAAAAGAAACACTTTGAGATGGTTCGGGCATATGGAACGTACGGGAAGCAAGAGAATGACTAAGAGGGTGTACGAGAGCGAGGTGGAGGGACAGAGAGGGAGAGGTAGACTGAACGAGAGGTGGAAGGATGGAGTGAGGAAGTATATGTGCAAAGGCGTACAAAGGAGTACAAAGGAGTACAAAGGAAATCAAGCAACAACAGATCTAGTTACCCTTCTAGGTTGCTTGTCCTCCAAAACACTGAGGATCAAGTGTCCAAACAGTGATTTAGAGTGGGTAAGGGAACATTGGAAAGGGAACTACTGCCCTGGAACTAATGTCCGTGGCAGGATTAGGAAGTTAGTAGGGGACAGATGGGTTAGTAACTGAGGGGGGGATAAAATAAAGTTATTCATTTACAAACGCAGTCAGTCGCGGGTTTGATGCGAGATATTTGTCTAGGCGGAGTTTAAATGAATCAACGGTGATGCAGTCTATAACGTTTCGGGGAAGCCCATTCCACAAGTTGACAACTCGATTGAAGAAGAAATTCTTAGATTCGTGCGAGTTAAAAGATTTACCAATAATTTTGCAACCGTTTCCCCGCGTGTAATTAGATTGGTCGATAGTGAAGTACTTACTACAGTTCATATTGTCGATGCCTTTGATGATTTTGAACACTTGAATTAAGTCGCCTCTTAATCTGCGCTGGGTTAAAGGAAATAGATTTAATTCTCTAAGACGCTCTTCGTATGGTTTGTTCTTTAGGCTAGGTATCATTTTGGTAACTCTACGTTGAACTCGTTCTAGCTTGTTTATATCTTTTTGGTAATAAGGGCACCAGGATTGAACGCAGTATTCCAGAAGAGGGCGGACTAAGGAATTGTAAAGGGTTAGGATAACTTCTTTGGATTTATGCTCAAATGACCTGCCTATAAAGCCAATTATTTTGTTTGCCTTCTTAACAACTTCTGAACATTGTTGACTCGGTTTTAGGTTACTCGATATTGTTACTCCCAGATCGGTTTCTCTGTTTACATTCTTAAGCTGAGTGCCATTCATCGAATAGTTTGCTTTCTCATTTAGGTATCCGATATGTAGTACTTTACATTTATCCGCATTGAAACTCATTTGCCAAATTTGGGCCCAACATGACAATTTATCTAGATTGTGTTGCATATCGTCAACTTGTTCTTTTGAGAGTACGCTATTTGCAATTTTTGTATCGTCAGCAAATTTTGAGATTGTACAGGTGAGACCCTCATCTATGTCGTTGATGTAAATTAGAAAGAGAATTGGTCCTAGTACCGATCCCTGGGGTACCCCGCTACTTGCTTTGGTCCATTTTGATGCCTTACCGTTTATGACTACTCTTTGCTTTCTGTCGCTGAGCCAATTTTCTATCCATTTCTATATGGATGAAGGCGGTGCTGGTGGGAGGAGGGGCGTCGACTGACTGGGGACAGAGCTGCATGGGGTTGGTTCGTTCGCGGCCACCCCTTCGGGTATCGCGGCGTCAGGCAATAGATAGATGGATAGATGAGGAAGAAGAGTGTTTCGAAAAAAACAAATACTTCCCCTTAAATTGTGTACCAGTTTCGTTACAGTCGGGCGCTCTTTATTGTACTTCAAATATTTACAGAGTATTGTTTGCCTATTATTGTTATACTCTGTTCCAAATAAGTAGGCCAAAGCTCTTGAACATTAATCTCTATAACTCACAAACGACTTGATGAATCGAGCTAATATTTCAACCATTTGGAAAGGGTCAGTCATCGAATATGTGTGGAAACATACAGCCCATTTGCTTTACCTCTTTTTGAGTTACAGACGTTAAGGTTCACGATATTTGGCCTACCTAATTGGAACAGGGTATAGCTTGTTAAACTATCATCATTGAATAAACATTTGATGACATCAAGTTGGAACAGCCAACAAAAGATATAGAGACTATCTATCTATCTATTGCCTGACGCCGTGATCCCCGAAGGGGTGGCCACGAACGAACCGCCCCCATGCACCTCTGTCCCCAGTCAGTCGACGCCCCTCCCCCCAACCAGCACCGCCTTCATTCATGTAGTTCCTCACTCCATCCTTCCACCTCATATTCGGTCTACCTCTCCCCCTCTGTCCCTCCACCTCGCTCTCGTACACCCTCTTAGTCATTCTCTCGCTTTCCATACGTTCCATATGGCCGAACCATCTCAAGTTGTTCCTTTTCACACTTTCCAGCACATCTACCTCCACACCACACCTCCTTCTTACTTCCTCATTAGTCTGTCTATCCCTCCATGTAATTCCGCACGCACTCCTTAAGTAATTCATTTCCACTGCTCTCACTCTTGGTCTGAGTCTCTCAACCAACGTCCATGCTTCGCTTCCGTAAGTCAGTGTCGGGATTACCACACTGTCATGCAAGGACTTCTTCACTTCCATACTGACCACCCTATTTCTTGTTACTGCTTTTAGCGTTCCTACAACCCTCTTCCCCTGTTGTACCCTCTCCCGCACCTCTTCATCCATAGTCCCATCTTTACTCAACACACTGCCCAGATACTTAAAAGAGTTGACGATCTCCATAGCCTGACCGTTCAGCTTCACCTCACACTCTGTGACTTCACCCCTTTCGAAGACCATAACCTTGCTCTTCCCCGTATTTACCTTCAAATTCCGTTTTTCGCACACTGTTCCAAACTCATTTACCAGACCCTGCAACTCCCATTCATTATCACTCATCAGAACTGTATCATCCGCAAACAGCAGTATAGGTAGCTTCCACTCAATTCCCTCCCTTTTCAGCGATACACCAACATCCACTGCTCTTGATAGTATTTCTTTCATAACTCCATCCATATATACAGTAAACAACCACGGGGACATCACACACCCCTGTTTCAAACCAACATTCAGGTCAAAGAACTCGCTCTGCTCACTCTCCACACGTACTGCCACCTTTGCACCCTCATACATGCTCTTCACTGCTTTCAGCAACTTGCCCTCTACTCCGTATATTCTAAGTACTTTCCACAAACCTTCTCTATCCACTCTGTCATATGCCTTCTCCAAGTCCATAAAGGCAACATACACCTTTCGTTTCTTCTCCAGATACTTCTCCACAACACAATTCAGGGTAAAAATCTGATCTACACATCCTCTTCCCTTCCTAAAGCCTCCCTGCTCGTCGCCTATCCATTTCTCCGTTCTCACTCTCACTCTCTCAATCACTACCCTACTGTATACCTTCCCTACTACGCTTAGAAGACATATTCCTCGGTGGTTACCACACACTCCTCTTTCCCCTTTGCTCTTATATAGGGAGACTATTATGCCAGTCTTCCAATCATCGGGTGCACTCCCCTTCTCCCATGCTAGTTTGCACATTTTCCATACCCATTCTATCACTATCTCACCACCATACCTCAACATTTCCCCCCACACTCCATCTGTTCCTGGTGCTTTCCCCAACTTCACTCTTTTCATGGCTTCCCACACTTCTGACCTCCTGATCCCCACCTCCTCCTCCACTACTTCTCTTCTTCTCCCTCCCATACCATATCCAGCTATGTTTGCTGGCTCTTCATTCCTTTCATTTAGCAACTCACTGAAGTACTCCCTCCATCTTTCGACTCTCTCTTGCTTCTCGGCTAGCATTCTCCCATTCTTATCTTTCACACCCTTACTGTTTCCCTTGCTACCTTCCCTAACTTTCTTGACTTCTTTCCAAAACAGTTTCTTACTCTCCCTCCATTTTACACTCAGATTCCTTCCAAATTCCTCATCTACTCTTCTCTTACTTTCCTTCACTACTCTCTTCACCACCCTCTTACTCTCCACGTACCTCGCTCGTTTCTGTCTCTCGGAATCTTCATTCCCTAGATATAGAGACCTTGCGTGATAATAATGATAAAGTACATTCAATTTAGTCTGGCTGAAATTGGTAACGCTGCCTTTCTATTTGTTGGTATAGCCAATTTTGACCTATTCAATATCCGATTACGCATTTAATTTCGGTGTTCTTTTTTTTTTTTTTTCTATGTGATTGAGGGAGGCAAAAGGCATAACTCCCTATAGCGAGTGCCTCCCCCATAGTTGAAAGAGTGACAGGGCCAAAATCAAGGGACGTTCGAGCCAAAATGCCTGGACACACGGATTTTGAAGCAATTTAAGTCATAGGAAGAGGGAAAGACTGATTCTGGGAGAGAGTTCCAGAGCTCAGCTGTTGAGTAGAAGAAAGTTTGAGAGTAACGTTTCACTCTTGGGTTGGAGAGTTGCACAGAGTAGGGGTGGGATTGAGTTGCAAGACGGGTACCACGTGCCCTACGTAAAGGAGGTGGTATGCACTGGGATAGCTCTGAGGAACACTGATTATTATAATAGCGATAGAATAGCGAGAGAGATGCAACATTGCGGCGGAGAGAGAGAGATTGCAGAGAGTTGGTGAGTGGACGGGAGTTAATGATACGAAAGGCCTTCCTTTCAACTTTGTCTAGGAGAGCGGTGTGAGAGGAACCTCGCCACACATGTGAACAATACTCAATACAAGGGCGCACTATGCCCCTGTACAGAGCAAGAAGCTGTGCAGGGGAAAAGAACCCCCTAAGGCGGTTGAGCACACCCAGCTTCTGGGAGGCTGCCTTAGCAAGACTGGTAATATGGTCCTTCCAAATGAGAGCAGAAGAAAAAGAGACACCAAGAATATTGAGAGAAGATGAAGGGTTGATTTTTGTATTGTTGAAGAATAAGGGATAGTCCGCTGGGAGATCCTGACGGGTAGATAGATGGAGAAATTGGGTTTTGGAAGCATTAAAGTTAACAAGGTTTTCTCTGCCCCAATTGGAAATAGTATTTAGATCAGCATTTAAGAGTGCTATGGCTTCATTACGTTTGTCGTTGAGGGATTGCTGGCTGGGGCGTTCTGAAAAACTAATGGAGTAGTGTAAGGTTGAGTCGTCTGCGTATGAATGGATGGGAATTAAGGTACAGTTAAGGAGATCATTTATAAAAAATTAGAAAGAGAATAGGAGATAGGACAGAGCCCTGAGGAACACCAGAGTTTATAGGGTGAGGAAAACAATGGCTGTCCACAACCGCGGCTATGGAACGGCCGGAAAGGAAATTAGAGACAAAGGCACAGATGGAGGGATAGAAACCGAAGGAGGGTAGTTTAGAAATTAAAGATTTATGCCAGACTCTATCGAAGGCTTTCGATATGTCTAGTGCAATAGAAAAAGTCTCACCGAAGTCCCGAAAGGCTATTATTAGATGATTTTATTCAGATTAGGAAGAGCTTATGGAAGTTGGAGCGGTAATTGAGATAGGCTTTACCCTTATAATTCCCACGGATCTTTTTTAATATAAATTACAAATCATATACTGTCAAAGTGCGTCATAATCAACATAATTAACCGCATTGAATCTTAAACGTCCTTCTTAATCTGTTAAAAAAAGAGGATGGTCCTATATTATGACGAAATTTTAATATACACCTTTTTCACCTGTAAAGCTAAATGTTATCGCAATAAAAGTCCATCCTCAAAATTAATGCTCATAGTTAATGGTGCTTGTCTAACCATTCTGCCAGTGTTTAACTTTCTTAATCTGTGTCAAGTCGTTTAATGGGGTATTTTTCTGGACCCCCTTCTCCCTCGTGTTTAGCCCCATAAGTTTTGAGACTTTAAGACATGCGTTTGGCGATTTTGAAACCTTTCGCCCCAGTTTTTGCCAATTTTAGAGGATGATCCTATAATATGACAACATTATAGCATCACAACTTCTTAACCTGTAAAGCGAAAAGGTGTCATAATAAGAGCCCATCCTCAAAACATTAATGGTGTTTTTTCTAACTATCCTGGCACTTTCTAACTTCCTTAATCTGTATCAAGTTCTTTAGGAGGAGATTTTGACTTAATTTTTCTTTTTCTGTACCCCCTTCTCCGTCATGTTTAGCCCCATTGGTTTTGAGATTTTGAGATGTTTGCTTAATTAATATGTCGATTTTAAGGCCTTTGGTTCATTTTTTTGTATTTTAAGACCATCCGTGCCATGTAGGTGTCGATTATTTCCTGGCAAGCAATAGCAAGCCTTTTATTTATGTAGAAACCTCCCCTTATTCTGTACCATGTCGTTTAAGGATACTGTAAAGTACTCGGCTGAAAAGGGAAGAAAATTAGTCTTGTACTGAATGGGTTATGGCAGTTTTGCCTTTTGTCTCCTTTATACACATACAAGAAAGACTATAGATATAAAATATAAAAGATAGTTGTTCCACCTACTGCCATCCTCCGTCGTGGCTTCCGGACAGACTAGCGACTCTCCCAGGCCAGCATCGGTAGCGGCGGTTATAGTGAAGATGTATTGGGTGTAAGGAGTAAGGTCACTGGCGGGATATGTGGAGCTCACAGTAACCGTCTCACCAGTCCCCTCCTCACCAGCCAACCAAAGCACCTTGTAGTCCCAGCTGATGTGGTAGGGCTTCATCGGGCAGTCGATGGCCGGGGCGTACCACATCACTCTTAATGAGTTGGAGGTTATTTTGGCGATTTGGCAGTTACTAGGTGCCGGCGGTACTTTAGTGAAAGCCAGAGAAAATGGTTAGATATTTATAAATTGCTACATCAATTTTTATTTAAATATATATTACTGTACATTATCTACACATGCATGTTGTATAACGATTGAAGTAAGCTACATCTGAATTATGCCAAATTAATATTTTATAATTGGGATTGCGAAACACACCTTATTTCAGTTTTTGTCAGACTGTAACCATATCTATGGATAATATACTTACAATCAACGCCCGTCTCTCCCTGTATACTATCATCGTAACAGTAGCTGTTGCCATCGTAGCAAGCAGCAACAGTTACTTTGTACTGATGGCAGGGGAATAATCCAGAGATGATGTAGAAAGTGTCTGTTGTTAGCACATTCAAGTATGGGTAGCTTGACTTCACAATATAACTGTTTACATTCTCGTTCGGAGCAGTCCATGAGACGTTGAGTTCTGTGCTTGACAAAGCTTCGACATCCAAATTCTGAGGCGCCAAAGCATCTGGAATAAAATATTGAATTGGACATATCTTTATAAAATGTTTCACCTATATTTGTGTAATATAGAAGGTGTATTTGAATTATCTTGCAACTGAGCTGGGAGCCCTAATCTTCTGAGGTCAAATCCTGATCTGTCAAGGGATAGATATTATTGGTATTTAACCCCTTGAGGATCTAATAGGCATTTCTGGATTGTGTTTTGGTCACCATTAGACGATTTTGTGCAATGTAGGAAGGACATCGTGAAATTAAAGGGGTAAACACCATCGCAATTAACTCTTTACCTCCCACAAGTTCACCCAAAGCTGATTGAAATCGCCTGATGATAGCAAGAATAAACTGTCAAAATACATCATGATCCTCAAAGGGTTAGTTTGTGGTATGCTGTCTCAGT